>CM072515.1:68168566-68463566 GCA_036898135.1 Oncomelania hupensis
TGTGTGTGTGTAGTACACTCACACTTTTTGTCTCCCTTTTTGAAGGTATAGCCACAGGCACGGACCTTTATTATAAAGGTCCGTGGCCATAGGTTTTACTCTCTCCTTTCCCGTTGTTACTTGTGCTCCGTGATGTCGTCGCTTTTCCTACTACTCTTCTCCCTGTCTAGGTGAGAGTATCACTAGCCTATCTTGTCCTCGTGTGACTCAGGGGAAAGGCTTGTGTACTTCTTCACACCTAGAGGCATGCGTTGCATTAGCGGTACGCTACGTCAGCTCGCTGTTATTTTTCCGTCATAATGACTACGCGGTGATGTAAGAGTGTGTGGCGCGGGCAAGAGAGGGGGGGAGGGGGGGCAAGAGGGGGGGGGGACGAGGGGACGAGAGGAAAGGGGGCGTGTGGTTGCGAGCGTTATGCAAATTGTGGTCAGTAAAGATGGCTGTTTGCCGTTGGAGGAAGCGAAGGAATTGCTCGTTCATCAATGAATGAAGTTTGTTTTTGGAGAAAGAAAAACCGCTATTTGTGAATGTTTTAGACTCTCTCTCTCTGTGTGTGCATGAAGGTGTACACTGGTACACTGACAAAGTAAATTTCCGTTGTGATGGTGTGCGTGTGTTTGTAAATGAATGAATGAGAGTGATGGATTGCTTTATTTGTCAGGAGTTTGAAAGTGTGTGCGTGTTTGAGATTGTGAAAGTGAGTGAATGAATATTAAAAAATAATGAGAGAGAGAGAGAGAGTGAATGAATGAATGAATGAATGTGAAGTGAGCATGGTGTGCAACCGAGGACTGAGCATTGAAGAATGTAGAAATGCTGAACAGATTGTTTCAATACATTCAAGAAAATCGAAAAAGGTTATACATTTGAGCACGCCCCTTTCTGCAATTTTCCATACCTACCGGCATCTTTCACCTTCACGTCTTTCCTCGCCTCATCTCTCTCCCTCTTTCTCAGTCCATCCCCCCTCCCTCTATATTCCCCTTCCCTTCTTCTTCTTCTTCTTCTTCTTCTTCTTCTTCTTCTTCTTCTTCTTCTTCTTCTTCTTCTTCTTCTTCTTCTTCTTCTTCTTCTTCTTCTTCTTCTTCTTCTTCTTCTTAATAACGTCCCTTATACGCTAAAGTGTCCGGGCGTGTTCAAGTTTATGCACACTCACCAGGCTATCAACATACCCCCCCCCCCCCCCAAAAAAAAAAAAAAAAAAAAAAAAAGGGAAGAATAATTAAAATTAAAATGTCGAAGATTTTTTAAATTTCGATTTGTTGTGCCTGTTGGGCATTGTTAACGTACACATCTTAGCTGTTCTTTTGAAGCCTCTCTCTTGTCTGTGCTGGCACATAATAATAGGTACTTAATACGCGTTTGGCCATGGCAGTGCATTATATTAAGTATGCACAGACGCTGTAAACTAGTGCTAGGCATACACCGTGAAATGCTATTGCAGCGGGACTAGTAGCGAAAGCGCTTTGTGGTAGACTCTTGAAATGAAGCTTAGGGCAGGCCAGGAGGTGGGGTGCAGAATATGTTACTATGTAATGAGAGGGGAAATAATTCTGTCAAAGTTCGACCCGTAAAGTAGCTGTGAGATGTAAACAAGGGCGAAGGGGACATAACCAATATTGAACCACATCCCAGTGGAGAAATCCGAGAAGCAATGGGCAATTCTGTACCGGTGTGGCATCGCCGATGGTTCTGCGCATGCGTGAACTTCCGGAGGTCATTTCCGTCAAGTTCTGCGCCTAACCTAACCTAACCTATCCCGTAACTCGAAGGCCGTTGGGGCACCACGGAAGATTGTTTAACCAGCGTACTCCATCTTCCCCTGTCTTCAGCAACCCTCATGGCTTCGCACAGTGTCCAGCCAGTCTATTCTCGAATGTTGTCATCCCACCTCTTTTTCTGTCTCCCCCTTCTTCTGCCTCTTTGCACCGTGCCTTGAAGGATGATCTTTGCAAGGCCTGATGCTCTGGTGCCGTGGCCATACATACATCGGAATTTTCGTTTCTTCTGTGAGCATGTTATCGTGTTGTCCAATGGCTTGCGTGATGGTCTGTCGGACATCTGGTCCTGATTTGGCTCGGAAGAGTCCGGTGAACCTAAAGCAATAATCATGTAAGGTAATGTCGGACATTGTTGTTAGTGATGTTCTGGGTATAAGAACCTATGTGGCACCTTATCTCCAAGCTTTGTATTCTTTGTTGTAGTTCTGCGCATGAGTGGAAAAAGAAGGGACGACGAATTAAGATTCGCCAGTTATTGTAAAATGTTCCGCGTAGAATAAACAACAATGCACTTATACCCAGTAGGCCTAGGACGTTCCCCAAGCATTTTGACAAGCACAAGGCAAGGCAATGCAAATTTATTCCAGAAAAACCCATTACACAAGAAACGAAACCTAGCCAATAATTTGCTATTTTTGGTGCACAGATCCAGTATACCTATCGCTTGTTTACATTCAGTGCGCCGTTATTTTGAAATGTTCCCTAATGAATTAAATTCGTTTACAATCGGGTGCCAAGAAAATTGTGAATACAGTTGGGCAATGTTGACAGGGTTGAACAAAGCCTTTTAACTGCAATTTCCCTTTTCCTGTACTATACTGCTTCTGCTGCTGTTGCTACTACTAAAACCCTAGTCTGCGCTCTCGTCCTTTCTCGTCTTGACTGTTGCAACTCTCTCCTTGCTGGCTCCCCGAAACACATCATTGACAAACTACAAAAGGTTCGAACTCAGCAGCTAGACTAGTATTCCGAGCTAAGAAACGCGATCACATCACACCTCTACTACATTCCCTTCACTGGCTTCCTGTGCAAGCACGCATAGAGTACAAACTCTCTGTTCTCTGTCACAACTTCTTCACAGATTCTTGTCCTTCCTACCTTGCTGATCTACTGTCTGTCTACTCCCCTTTCACGCACTTTAAGATCTTCTGCTGACACTCGCACACTCAAGGTTCCCGTCACCCGCACTAAGATATACGGCCAACGTGCATTCGCTTACTCCGCACCTAAGCAGTGGAATTCCCTTCCCTCCCATATCCGCAACATACAATCAACACAAGCATTCAAAAAGGCCCTCAAAACCCAGCTCTTCAAACTGCACTATTCAGATTGATTTGTATCCCGCTGCCATTCTCTCATCTTTTGTCTATGTCTGATCCGTAAGTGTATAAATGGCTGTAAATATTTATACTGTTTTTCTTCCTGGGCCTAACCGGGCATATAAATAACTGTGAATAGGTTTTTGTCATTCTATTTTCTGTCTTTTTTGTCATTTGTGTACATAGTTGTAAATAGTATATTTTTGTCTTTTTTTTGTAATTTATGTACATAGTTGTAAATAGTCCGTACCTTTACTGTCCCGTCTTTTGGTGTACTGTAGCAAAAGTGATGTTTCATCGAGTGCATGTATTTATATGTAATGACTATGTAAAGCGTGGTGAGTCTGGTCATAGGCTGGAGTACCCGCTAAATAAAAATCAGTTATTATTATTATTATTATTATTATTATTATTATTATTATTATTATTATTATTATTATTATTACTACTACTACTACTACTACTACTACTACTACTACTACTACTACTACTACTACTACTACTACTACTACAACTACTACTACTACTACTAACTACTACTTACTACTACTAGAAGGTTTACCGCTTTTTTCCATCTCTTCTCTAGCGAGATTTCCAATGTTCATGTTTTCAATGAATCTACGCTTAGCTTGAGCCTGTTACACTATGAGGGCGAATTACCGAATACGATGACTATTCTGACTTTCGTTTTGGACGGATGACCTCTGGAATTTTACGCATGCGCGGAACCATCGGCGATGGTTGAACAATTGGCGATGCCACACCGTTCTATACGGCTTCGCGGATTTATTCACTAGATAAATGTTTCCTGAATACCACCCCAGGACGGGAGGTAATCCTGTCAGTTCCACCATTGACCTGTATTTTAGAATACAGGTCAGTGGTTCCGCACTATTGTAGCGAGCAATACTTATACGTCGATGAATAGAGAACAGAAAAGGGGAGAGGGGGAGTTAGCAGAAATGGGGATGGGTTTGGGAGAGAGAGAGTGGGCGATGGGGTGGAGAGAGAGAGAGTTTGTGAAAGTTTGAAAAAGGCGGGTTATTGTCCTTCGTACGTGTATACGCCGTGTTTAACCTTAACTTGCATCCTGAAACCCTTTAATGCCGTTTCTTTGACGACACGACATTATCGTTTACCTACGTCCGCACAAAATCTGTGCGAGTCTTTTGTCAGCTTTGTATAAGACGTGCACGTCGTCTTTTTACTCAAAGTCTCCTTTGCATGAGTGTTAAAGCGTTTTCTTTCTTTTGTTCTTTCTGTAGTAACATTGCTCCTTTTGATAGGCGCTTGAAAATATGTCGATGTGGAGTGGCGTTAAATAAAGAAAAGAACTCAAGATGCGTATTTGAAATAGTATTGACTGAGATGAAGAATACAGTGAGAAGCAACGAACAAAGCATTTCTTGACACGCGCTATGTTAGGCTTTGTATTAACATTTATACCGAATGTGGAAACAAATACACCACCAGAGTAAACGGTATATCGGGAGTGATCAGCCAGTTCAGTTCAGTTCAGTGGGTAGATTACCGTTCCCGGACACAGATGCGTATAGGGGACTAAAAGTGATCAGCCAATGAATTGATTGTACGTGATTTTATTTAACGTCTGTTCAACGGTCCTGTCTTCTGCTGTGAAATGTAGATGAGGGCGAGAGTGGGTGCGATAGAGAGTTGGAGGGTTGTTGTTGTTGTTGTTAGGCGGGTGGAGGGTGGGGAGGGAAATGGGGGAGGGGGGAAGAGAGGAATGAATTTAAAGGAAGAGGGTCTTCAAGCGTGGTCAAAGGATAACGCGTAGAGAATACAAAAGAGAAAACGAACTTTTCGCACAAGTGCGAACATTTCGTGACCGCGTGAAAGTTTTTTTTGACACCATTTCTCTTTCATGTTGATATACTGTTTTGTTCAGATCACCTGGGAATAGGGTATGAGCTTTTAACCTTTACGCATTCCCTTAGCCCCCCCCCCCCTCTCCCCCTCCCCACACTCGCCCACCATTTTCATCAACCTTGATTACGCGCTTTTCTCATTATATAAATTTGTAATACGCGTATTTCTTATTTTCAAACCTTTATTACCCGCGTTCCTAATTTTCCAACTTTACTTACGCATATTTCTCATTTTCAAACCTCTTTATTACGGAAGTTTTTTTTTGTTTTTTTTGTTTCATGCGGATTTATTATCACATTTACGCACACAAATTGGAAAAGAACACATAATTATAGACAAAAGCGCCAACGTACACAGGAACACACGTAGGCTCGCGCGTGCATACTCACACACCCACACACAAACATACACACACACACTTTATTCACACGGATATTGATGGAGAGAGAAGAAAAAAGGCGAAGGTGAGAGAGAGAGAGAGAGAGAGAGAGAGAGAGAGAGAGAAAGAGAGAGAGTGAAAGAGAGAGAGAGAGGTGGGTGGGCGGGGGGTGGTGGAACGCTTGCACCCTAGCTTTTCTGTATTCGTTGTGAGGTACGTAAATCAGCTGTTTACTGTGGATGATGAACAAACCGCTTTATGTTCCTTCATCTTTCTTAGGACGGATGAAAGTTTGCACAGACAAAACCTTTCTTTGAGTGGAGGTCTAACTGTCACTCTGCCATCCAGATCACCATGAGACAGCCGAATTTGCGCTTTTAACATAGCGCACAATACACAGTACAGTGGCGTTGAGAATCGACGAAGCTAACGTTTAGTAAGACGCAACCGTCGACCTCCCCTCACCCAGATGACTGAGGGGTACGCTGTGTGAGCGCGATTATCCACTGTGTGAATGTTTCTGATGGTCTGCCAAGATTACTCCACAATTCCAGCCTCAGACTTTCTGACATAAACCAAAAGACGAGTAAACTTATATAGACAAGACTACTTGGGATTTTATTGTCGACCAAAGCGCTACAGACGACTACAGTGTTTATTGCTTCATTTCTGGGAGTTCGGTATGTTGTGCTGGATATATTATGACAATCAGGCTTAGAATCGCAGCATGAAAAATAGAGGTCTGATTGACATTGTGCTTTGTGGAGATTAGCACTCACTTCTCTTCACGCGCACACACAATCTTGCTCTCCCACCCCGCGCGCGCTTGCATATTCACACGCAGACACGCACGCACGCACACACCACACACACACACACACACACACACACACACACACACACACACACACACACACACACACACACACGGGTAGTAGATGCTTAAAATTGCCTTCCACACTTCCATTCCCCTCACTTCCCCCATGGGCCATCGCCCTCCCTTCTCAGCGAAAATGGTGATGATGATGATGATGATGATGATGATTATGATGATGATGATGATGATGATGTACTTTTTTTGGGTTAAGTTTTCATTAATTCTTGGAGCAGACGCCTTGAGCAGCTCGAGTTGGAAAAGCGCTATATAGGAATGATAAAATAAAATATTGTGAGTTGGTATTAACTAGCCAATTCTATCCTATCCCGTAACTCGAAGGTCGTAGGGGGCACCACAGATGATAGCTTAACTAGCGTACTTCATCTGTGACTATTGTTGCTGGGCTCTGCACAATGGAATGCTATTACCCACTCGTCTATTGTCGATGAGGATCGCTAGTAAATCTTCCTGTGACTCATCTTAATACATTTATTTGTTTAGCTCGGTCTGTGTTTAGGCTGGGGTACAGAGATAGAAAAATTGTAAAAGATCACTGTCACACTAGCTCTCACACGGCTATGAAACATAGGTAGTCCAGCCACTTGTTAACAGTAAATATCACACATTTAATTCCTCTACACTATACAAGATCTGCTAAGTTCGATTCTAACTTAAAAGTTCAAATGTCAATTCGAATGGTTCGCTCCTTGATAGTCAGCTACTGTATCATCATCGGGCACTGGATGCTTTCTGCAGGCTAAGGGTCAGAGTTCTGGAAGATTGGACTACTGTTGTCCTTTAGATAACAGGTTTGGTGCACTGAGTACGTTGCACTTAACTTAACGTTAGAAGAGCTGTGTTGTGGTTGATTTCTTGATGAGCTGTGTTGTTGTGGATTCTTCTCCTTGTTGCTAGAGTAGCCGATGCAGGCCGACTTTCAGTGAAGACTTTTTCTTGTCTTTTGTCTAGTCGGGCTCACGATACGATGCCTGCTCGTCTGTAACATATGAGACGAAATTCTGCACCACCATGTATACTAGGTGTGTGCAGAGCGTCTCACTGAAGGCCGAAGTAGCCCTCAGTAATTAGCTCCACATCTCTATATATAAGCGACGAACATTATGCTAAATCCGTGGTCCACTGGAATCTGCACTCTAATTTCCTATACATATATAAATATAAATCATGGCTAACTATACACATAAAGAAATATTAATATTATACACATCCTCTGGTACAGTCACTGGTCTGCAAGCATACATATAGGTTAAACAACAGTGGGTCCGTATGGAATTCATCATGGCGTCGACCGGCCGTGTTCACCACGTGGTCACGCAACGTTGGACTAACAATTCAATTCTAAGCTTAGCAAATTTCACAAACATAATTCAACAATAATATCAATACATCACGATGAAACAAAAGTATGTTCATTTACCTTTTTGACAATGTCAGGCCGTGGCTAACTTGATTGAATAGAGTTTTCAACAGTTCCTGCGTTTCTTGTCTTCAGTGGAGAGGTTTCTTAGAGCGTAGTTGTGTCTTGCTGGCAGTTTACCACACGAATGACCACCTATCGCGGTCTGCCTAAACCAGGTAGAACCGGTAAACCTAAGCTTCCTCTGTCCCGATTGGCCGGACTACTGCTATAACGTAAGCTGAATGATGTCATTCCCTACTGCGCCAGCGTCAATATAGAAAAGTGTAGCACACAGCAAACTTCTGTCATCTGCTGCAGGGTAACATTAACCTACTAAGGTTACAGCTGACTAAAAAAGGCAAAAGCTTAAAAGTGCTGGGTAAACCTAGCCTCTTGTTACACCATCTTTCTCTGTCCTCAGCAACCCTGATGGCTTCGCTGTGTCAAACCAGTCCATTCTCGAATGTTGTCCTCCCACCTCTTTTTCGGTCTCCCTCTTCTTCTACCTCCTTGCACTGTGCCAACTAACTAAATAAATAACTATGAAATGGGGTTTTCGTGGTGGTTGAAATGTCAACTGGTGTATGTGACGGTAGCTGCTGTTGCTGTTATTATTGTTACCGTGCGTAGTGTACCCAGAGCAACCTACCCCTAACCCCAAGGTCCTACCACACACCTGGTTCAGTTATCGTGACATTTACTGATTTAGCCAAGCGATGGGGCCGGGAACAATATAGGTGAAAGAGAAAAGGAAGAAGCCAAGACAAGATAGAAAGGTCACAAGGATGTTATCTGACGCCTACAGCGTTACCGCTCTCTCTTCAGTACGTTCAGTATTATTTAGAGATGTCACCGTTCTACGTCCGAAACAATGAGCCCCGTATACAAATCTTGCTTTACTTGGGCTCTAAAGCCCTGTTCTTCTTTTTGGGGTCTTTGTATTGTTCGGGTTGGACCCTTTCATCATCGCTAATTTGCTCAACATACAAAAAACAAACAAAACCCGCAAACATTTTTCGAAACTTTTACCTATTCGAAAATGATACAGATGTGCATACTAACAACAACAACAACAACAACAACAACAACAACAACAACAACAACAACAACAGCAGCAGCAACGACAACAATACCCCTTTCATCATGGTCAGTTCTATTTTCGAACGAACTATTAATGAGTTCAGTTCAGGTATGTTACGTTGAGACGCTCATGATGGTGCGTGTGAAATGCGCACGATATTATGTGTGACGCGCGCGCGATAGATCTGTTCGTTTTATTTTGCAACGCATGCAGTAATAGAGTGTATTTATCTTTGATTTCATTTTGCATTGTTAGTAGAGGCTTTGTGTAACATTGGTGTTTTTTTGTTGCTCGATATTATTTGAGAATTTTCGAGAACTGGTTGTTTACTATCGATCGAAGCGTATGGATTGTTCTGTTGGTTACCATGGAAGCTTCCATTCCAAATGAGGTTGTATGACGTGAGTCACGTGATGATGAAATTAATTTTGATTGGTTGTGGTGTTTTATGTAGGATTATTCTCGTTTGTTCTCGAGTATGTAGGGACTACATAAACGCCGCACTGTTAAAAAACTGATTAAAAAAAAAAAAAAAAAAAAAGACGTTGTTGATAGTGAGTTGGAAAGTAAAATTTGAGAGTGAAAAGGCGATTGTATGCAGTTGTTGATGTGTGCTGAATAAAAGTGGAAAACTTCATACGTCGACTCCGTGTCTTGTTGATGAGTGAGCAGGCTGCGTGGATAAACGAATCAGAGTTACACAACTATCAGGAATTCAAGCATCGGGGCTGAATCAAATACTGATAGAAAACACCAACATCATATCGAGTGTAACAAGGTATTTAATTTATGGTCTGTCCACACACTGGTGATTTTAGACCACAAGTATAGGCTTGTTCAATACCGCGGCGCGATATATGTCAATGTATAATTGACGGAATCCTATCCTATCCTGTCCCGTAACTCGAAAGTCGTTGGGGCACCACAGATTATCGTTTAACGAGCGTACTCCATCTTTCTCTGTCCACAGCAACCCTCATGGCTTCGCTCAGTGTCAAGCCAGTCCATTCTCGAATGTTGAGTGTCCTTCTTCCTCTGCAACGATTGACGGTATACTGGACTTGGATTTGTCTGTCGAAGATTTTCTAAGTGCGGCGCAGGTAGGGCGCCATAGCCGAGACCATTTTAGTCTTTGAAATACCTGGGACCCAGACAGTACTGAAAGTCATATCCCGTATAGAACTATGCTGCAGGCCTAGACCTATCGGGACTTCGGTACTCAGCACTGTACGGCACGTTAAAACAGTTGTGGCCTATCTTCTGTTGTGTGTCCTCTCCTCCATCCATCCTAGACACATCTGTATGTTTGTTGACCCAGCAGTCCGCATACTAAAAGTATGTGTTTACCTCAAAGCGCACTGCCACTGAGGAAAACAAGCGACGGCGTTAGCAGTGCAGCAACTGTCTGTCTTCTTCCTCCATCTGTCCGTTTGTTTACTGTACTGTGGTTAACAATTCCCACATTGGGAATGACTATGGACGACGACGGCGATGATGTTGATGTTAATGGTGGTGGTAGTTGTGGTGGCGGGCGCTGATGACGCTGGTGATGAAGACATTTCCGTCAAAGAACGACCAATACGGGTCTTAGGCTCCTTATAAATTAAGCTTACAAACTATCTCTACCTCTCTCTCTTCACCTCATTCTCTCTACCTCTTTCTCTCTACCTCTGTCCATCTCTCTCTCTCCCTCTACCGCTCTCTCCACCTCCTCTCTTACCTCTATCCCTCCCCCCTCTCGCTATCTCTCTCTTTTACACAAACGCCACCTCACCCACCCCACCTACGCCAATACTTCCATCTCCCCTCCCCACCCCACTACCCTCACAAGGCAATTCCATGGATGGTAGCTGTACAAGACAGACATGCAGGTATATCGCTGTACTTGCCCTGGCGGCGGCTGTTTGTTTGTCTTTGATCCGCCGCTGTTATCACAGCACGTGTCTTTGTAAAATCTGTGACCAGCGCTGGTGGTAAAACAGGATTGTGGCTACAACTAACTACACAAACGATGTAATGTAATAATACATGATGCTCTGGGTGAACAATTGGCAGTAGTAGTCTTGTAACGACAGTCTTTGCTCAAAATACTACATAAATACATAATTTAAAATGAACTTGAAGACGCATCTTTTTAGAGAGGCCTTTTCTTTGGCGCCATGAGTGAGTGTTGTTAGTTATTTTTGGTGTTGGGATGTGTATGTGGTTGCGTGTTATTGACCAATGTACGCATGTTGTGTTTACATTTGATTTGTTTGTGTAAACGCTTCGTGATTTTGGAAAGCGCTGTATTAATTATTATTATTATTATTATTATTATTATTATTATTATTATTATTATTATTATTATTATTATTATTATTATTATTATTATTATTATTATTATTATAATACAGGTTGTGATCCTTCCACCCCTCCCCATCTCCCTATCTGTTCGTCTGCTCGCTCCTTCTATGTCCCCCCCCCCCTTACTTATCTCCTTACTTCACATCGCCTCCTAGTGGGTATGTGACCCTGTGATCTTATATTTCCTTTTAGTGTAGGCCTAAGTGCTTAGTGATTTTTATATTCTTTTATGAACATATTTATCTAAAAGTCTTACGTTGTTGTATATTGATGTGATTATTGCTTGCCAGCAGTGATTGTTATGTTGCAATACCTTCTATCATGATTATGACACTGAACGCAAATCATGTGATAGGTATTTGTTTTCCCCATGTAACTTCTTATGATTACAGTTTTAAATGGTTAATTCAGTAATGCCTTCTGGATATACTTTTATCCTGTTTTACTGTTTATTGTTGTTATACTCTCCTTTATCGTCTTGTAACATTTATATGTAGCACCACGTGTAAATTTCTCTTTCATTGAGATAATAAAGCGATCGTATTCGTATTCCTTCTCCTCCTTCTCCTCCTCCTCCTCCTTCTTCTTCTTCTTCTTCTTTTGCTGCGGTGTTTCTTACACTCTCTCCAGTGGTCCTGATTCGGCCCTTTGCAGTCGGCTGTACACTATAAACAATGATCTTACACTCTCTCCAGACGATGATAGTAATTATTATTATTATTATTATTATTATTATTATTATTATTATTATTATTATTATTATTATTATTATTATTATTATTACTTTGGCACTGCTTAGAAGTCAATCAATCCGACTTCTCTTGGAGATTTGCTGACACTAATGATAGTAATGTCCGTTTGGTTCAGACTTACTTTTTTATAGAGCCATCAAGCAAACGTTTGAATTCCTGTCGATACTCATTTCTCAAACTCCCCAACCCCTAATTAGCTGTGTTTGTTACTTAGTCCTGCAATTTAATAATAATAATAATAATAATAATAAT
This sequence comes from Oncomelania hupensis, assembly GCA_036898135.1. NCBI lineage: Eukaryota > Metazoa > Mollusca > Gastropoda > Littorinimorpha > Pomatiopsidae > Oncomelania > Oncomelania hupensis. The sequence continues at coordinate 68,180,664 of CM072515.1, forward strand.
AATAATAATAATAATAATAATAATAATAATAATAATCATCATCATCATCGTCATCATCATCATCATCATCATCATCATCATCATCATCATCATCATCATCATCATCATCATCATCATCATCATCATCATCATATAGGATGCTATCGCGCGCTTTTTCTTCGATCAAAATATCTAAAAGATCGCAATAATAGAAGGTGAACAGAAAACGCACACACACACACACACACACACACACACACCCACACACACACAGCACACCCACCCACACACACACAGCACACCCACCCACCCACCCACACACACACACACACACACACACACACACACACCCAGGCACACTCATTGTACACTGCTACTTTGTCCGTTCCTCCACCCACCCCCTTTTGGTGCGGTGTGAGCTGTCGGCTGCTGGTTGTTACCTGGCTGCCAGCTGTGATGGTCCAGGTGTTAAAGTAAGGCACAGGCGTGAAGTTATTTAGATTAGCCTTTGTTTTCTCGCCTTCACCTGACTCGCACTGTCGTAGGCTATTGCTGCCTTTCTGCTTCACCACAAATAGGAGGAGGAAATGGGCAGGAAGTATCGTTCTCCCTGTGTGTGCCGGGAGGGTTGGGAGTGAGAAAGCGGGTTGTGTGAGCTTTCTCTCTCTCTCCCTCTCTCTCTCTCTCTCTCTCTCTCTCTCTCTCTCTCTCTCTCTCTCTCTCTCTCTCTCGTGATTTCATTAAAAAAAGAAAAGACATTTGAAGATCGCGCATCCTGCTCACGATGCAAGATAAGGAATTATTTAATTAGGCGTGACCAATTGTTAGGGATGTGTCACAGAGAGAGAGAGAGAGAGAGAGAGAGAGAGAGAGAGAGAGAGAGAGAGAGAGAGAGAGAGAGACAGAGAGAGACAGAGAGAGACAGAAAGACAGAGACAGAGAGACAGAGAAAATAGAGTGAGAGAGAGAGACAGAGAGAGAGATTGATTTTAGGGATCAGCGAGTGAGAAAGAGCTCTTGTACTGTAAATAGAGATTGGTGATTTTACTGCTTAACGGTACGCCAATACGCTCTACTGTCTACTAAATGATAGTTTTTCCGCTAGAAAGATGGCGAGAGGCTGCTAATGTATAGACTAGGCACAAAAACGGAATGTATTAAATTTATTTTAAAAAAAAAAACTTCTTTTCAAAGATTGTTGTTGTTTTTCTTTTTTTGTTGTTTTGATTAGCTGCAAGCTGTTTTTTTTTGTAATGGGCCAAAATTCACTGTGAACGTTAAACGGATCTGTGGAGGGGGCCTAGTCTAAGTGAAAGCCCTTAAAAGGAGAATGCGTGAGAGCCATGCACCAGCAGGGCAATATTTCTTCGGCCTGTCACTCAGCTCAAACTATCAAACGGTCTTTTGTACGCTAATGCAAACAGACTTTCAATCCCGCACGCCTTAATCTCCAGATAGCCTCACCCCTCCCCCTCCCCCATTCCCATCTCTCCTCTCCTCTCCTCTTCAATGCTTGGCGGAAACAAACAGTCTACTGTCTGCTCTATTGTTGTGTATTGCTTGTTGCACAGCAGAAAATAGGCTTAGGGTTCCATGAAATAAAAAGCTTTAGTGTACAGTTCGTCGGATTAAAAAAAATTCAAAAAAAAAAAAAGTTTGGTATAGGCTTATCTCAAATAATGTCAGCTGTTGAATCCCCCCCCTCCCCCCCCCCCCCCCCCCCCCCCGCTTACAAGCTGCGGTCGTTTATATCACGCTTTTCGCACCTGTGATCCCTATCACATGATTATTAGGCAGATTTAGATGGTTGGTTTTTATGTTGTCACTTCTCCACCCTATCCGCATATCCTTGTCGCCCTTCCATTAAAAAAACAGAAAAGAAATAAAGGTCGAGTGCTAGGGATTCTAATCTCAACACAGAAGATCGTCGTCACCGATTTTTTTGACGCCCCCGAATGCCTAACCTCGACTTCAATTTTTGGAAAGCTTGTGTCAAGGGATAAGTTATGGGGTGGGGGGAAGCGGGATGAGAGAGAGAGAGAGAGAGAGAGAGAGAGAGAGAGAGAGAGAGAGAGAGAGAGAGAGAGAGAGAGAGAGAGAGAGAGAGAGAGAGAGAGAGAGAGAGAGAGAGAGAGAGAGAGAGAGAGAGAGAGAGAGAGAGAGAGAGAGAGAGAGAGAGAGGGGGGGGGGGGGTGGTCAATGCACAAACTAGAATCATTAATACCTCAGTGACTCAAGTTATATTTATGACGTAACGTGAGCGAGGCATGCAGTTCATTTTGCAGCAATATGAATTTTGAAAGAACTCACAAAACCACTGTACGTAGAATAATGACTAAGAATGATGATTAGTTTCACTACACGGATATTGGATATTCCGTGTCGTAGTGTTATACTACTTTAAAGCAAACTATAGTAGTAGTAGTAGTAGAAGTCAAAACACATTTCGTCATCACTGTCTCACGTCATACAACCTTATTTGGGATGGAAGCTTCTTTAGTTACCACTAGAATTATCCATACGCTTCGATCGATAGTAAGCAACCAACTCTAGAAAATTCTCAAATAATATCGACCAACTAAAATTATCAACGCTATACAAAGCTTCTTCCAACAACAACGCAAAATAAAATCAAAGGCAAATACACTCCATCATTGCATCAAAGTGATTGCATGCCCTGCAAAACAAAACAATCGCATCTATCGTGCGCGTCACACACGAACTATCGTGCGCGTCTCAACGTAACAAATACTATATACAATTATTATAGGTATATAAATATTATGTGACGAACAGTTGCAAACGTGTTGTTGGATTTTCACTCTCTTGAAAGCTGTGTAGACCTGTTATGGCGAATTTTATAACAGAGTCATGTCGTATTTCCCGTATCTTGTTAAAAACTATTAATTGGATGAGTATAATGTGGCTTGTTCACATTATTTTGTTTTCCAAAGAGGACGATGAGACAAAGGCATGCAGTAGGCACTCCTGATTGAGAGATGAATACTAAATTTACAGGTTTTATTCATTGCCTCTAGAAGCAGGATGTCGATGTCCATACAAATTATGAAGAGGCGTACGCTTAAAAGACGACGGAAATAAGTTAAATTCAGTTAAAAAAAAACGAAAAAATAAAAAAACACCAGGTTGTTCCCTTAGCGATGGTGATGTTCATTTTTGAAGCGCTGGACCATGATTGTGGCGCTAATAGTGGCCTTGTGGCTAGTTACAATTTGTTCCAAATTTCCGAATTCCAATTGCTCACCGAATCCAATAATTAAATCGGTCACAGCGCCCATTTCTGCCTGCAGATCTTTTAATAGACGCTTTGAATATCAGGAGAGAGATTGAATGGAACTTGTTGATGGAAAGTTGGTTTTGTTCTGTCAGTAGTAGCATTATATCAGAAAGCCTTTTTCGGAGGGGGGAGAAAATCAAATCTGAAGGCCTCTGATACACAAAGAAGAAATAGAAACCTCATAACTCTGAAGGAAAACAAGCACAAAGTTTCGGTTTATTTAAAACCATTATGAAGTGAAAAGCACAGGCCAAATATAGCACAGGCCAATTATAAAATAACAGACACATAGCAGTCATATTTGTATTATGTCGTATTCATATTTATATCCCTAATATCCAGTTTGGGATATGCATTTTCAGAGAGGTCATAAGGTCAACGATATGTGCTCAGACACTGTAGCTCAGTGGTAGAGCGTTCGCCTGGCGCAACTGATGACCCAGGTTTGAATCCCGTGGAGGATAAGATTTTAAAAAGTGGCCATTTTGACTGTCCGTATTTGCAGTAGGATTGCTCTGGTGGGTCAGTGTTGATTTAGGTCCCCTGGCCCCTCTTCCTTGGTTAAGCCCGTCTGCTTTATCGCCAGGGTGGGTTTAGACGTTGAACTTCAATGGTCACTGATTCATTCTGAGACAGAATATCTGTACATTGATGCTGCGGAGTAAAAACACCGGAGAACTATAGAGATTTGTTCAGTTCATGCCTTCCTCTCAGTATCTCCAGATAGTGTGTAAGTAGACAGTGGAGTTGTCACATGCAATAACAACAAGGGCTTACCCGATAGCGTGTAAGTAGACAGTGGAGTTGTCACATGCAATAACAACAAGGGCTTACCCGATAGTGTGTAAGTAGACAGTGGAGTTGTCACATGCAATAACAACAAGGGCCTACCTTTCTCTAAAGGATTGTTTTGATTAAGCAGTGAGCAGGTTTGACGAGAGTGTCATTTTTTTTGCTGTGGACTGCTCTCGTCTGTTCCTACTCTAAAGTTAAAGTTGCAAGTCAGTATGGTTTAAATAAAGGGCGTAGGCACTGGACTCCAGTGAGTCAGGTTAGACTGAATGACAGATCACCACATAAAGCTATCTCACTGACGCTGACATCAGTGTAGTATACAGTTTCAACTGGCAGCTGAAACGAATCATACTATTATGTAGTTGTTGTTATTGAAACGAATATATGCTGGTGTTACCAACATATGTTGTTGTTGTAAGTGTTGTTGAAACAAGCATATGTTGTTGGTGTTGTAGATGGAGGTGGTGGGGGAGACGGCGCAGAGTGAGTGGCCAAGGGTTGGGATGCGGGGATGAAGGGAGGAGAGAGAGATTAATTGATGGTGATTGCACGTCATCAGAGCATCAGGCCTTGCAAAGACAACCCTGCAAGGCACGGTGCAAGGAGGCAGAAGTAGAGGGAGACAGAAAAAGAGGTGGGAGGACAACATTCGAGAATGGACTGGCTTGACACTGAGCGAAGCCGTGAGGGTTGCTGAGGACAGAGAAAGATGGAGTACGCTGGTTAAACGATCCTCTTTGGTGCCCCAAGGACTTTGGAGTTACGGGATAGGACGGGATAGGATAGGATTGGTGATGCTGCAGCAGATGTTGATGAAGCTAAAAGTGATCATGAACCAAGGCAAAGTTCATGCTGTCAGGTTTTATAGAAGGGAGTCTGAACCAGTGAGATAACACGCACAAAAAAAGAGATAATGGTAGTAGATTACTCCTACTTTCTACTTACTTGGTTTATCAAATAACATGATACAAGATTTTCCTTTATTCAAGTAACATATATACAAATAAAACACCTGGAACATATCCTATTGTTGGTAAACAATATATATCTATATATATATATATATATATATATATATATATATATATATATATATATATATATATATATATATATATATATATATATATATATATATATATATCGCTCTCTCTCTCTTTCTCTCTCCATCCCATTCCCTCTCTCTCCCCTTTCCTCCATCCCTCCCTCTCTCTCTGTCTCTTTTATTCCACCCTCTCTCTCTTACCCCTCCCTCCCCCCTCTCTCTCCATCCACCCCCACCCCATGGTGATCTTATTAGCATTGGCGCTAAAGCGTCCGACTGACGTGACCAGTGCAGTTGAAAATAGCATGAGGCCTCTCTTAACAGCCATGACCACACTGATGTCTGTATTGTTCGTACATAAAGCTGCCAGTTGATATTGCACTAGGCACACGCAGGTGATCATGATCAAAATGGCATTCCAGTTTCCAGTCATAATATTATGTAGGTATGTATGTGAGGCCAAGCATCTTGGATAGCGGATGCATGTGGATGCACTGGTATACCGGCCATTATGTATAACATAGAGCCCTCAACATGTGGGCAGTGTACAATAATAATTGTGAGCGTAGCCGATAGATCTTTTGCTGCTATGGGGAAGTTATAATAAGCTTACAGAAGCAATTGTTGGCCCAAAAGCGAAGCTGACTCCCAATCGGAGTATCAGGGGCTGATGAAGGCATGCAAGCCTACAAGCACGGCCTACGCTTGACAGATCTTTGGCACTCCGCTAGCATTATTAAGGTTAATGGAAACTGTCCTGCTGACATTAATGTAGCCATTCATAACTTTCCCATTTCTTAGGCCTTCACTCTCCCTAACCCATCCCAGAAAATAGTTTATGCGTGGCTCCAGTTTCTATTCTGAGAGAAAAGTGTTTTAAAATTACAATTTAAAGTCAAATATATTAAAAGAATTTATAATGTAAAAAAAAAAATTGTGTATTTCAAAACTATTAATTATTCTTGAATTCCATTTTGTATGTATAGTCCGCTGCTGTTATTTCAGCGATTTGTTTTCCTCCTGTGTATTGTATGTGTTGCCACCTGCAATAATATTCCAGTCTGTCATAAGTTTTTAACCTTTATTTTTATGTATCCACCTGTGTGTTTTTCCTGTGTGTTTTTTATACCTGTATTTTACTTGTTGTTGACAATGCATTTGCATTAAAAATTAGTTTGTTTTTTTCCTGTAAATCACTTCACTCACCCGTTTGTGTGTGTGTGTGTGTGTGTTTTAAAAACAAAAAACAAAACGTTTGTGTTCCAGGTGTTGTTACCACCGGGCAGTTTGGAGTACCATGGGGGCAACGTTGGAGAGGAGCGAGTGTTGGATGACAGTGAATGTCCTCTGGCCATCGTCATGCAGCATCCTAAACAAAGGGGTCAGCTATGTTTGGTTGATGTTAACTACCATTTTATGGTATTTTATTTTACTGCATTGAAATGTAAAATGTCTATAGATGAATTCTGCTTATACAATCCGCTGTTTTTATTTTAGTATAGAGCCCTATCTGGTAGTGTTTTTTCATTCAAGTTCCCAAGTTAGGCGTATCCCTAAGTTCCTCTTTTTCTTTTCTTTTTTAACCAAACTTTTTTAATGTCTTTATTTTGATTATTTATATTTATTTGTTGTATTGTATTTATTGCGTTTATTTATTTATAGTACAATAAAATAATTATTAATTTATGTATTTATAGTAATAATAATATTTATTTATTTGTGCAGGAAACATAATTTACTTTTTTGATATTATCATTTATATTATTTTAAATATTATTTATATATATTATCATTTATATTATCATTTATATTGTCATTTATATTATTATTTGTTATATGTATGTATTTTTGTGCAGGTCACATAATCTTCCAGCTTCGTCGGCGAGCAGCAGACATGAAGAAGCGTGGTGGTAAGCGGCAGAGAGCGGTTTCTCACGACGACTTGCGCAAGGCACACCACCACGACATTACACACACCGAAAAGCTGCCGTACCTGATGGAGCTGCACTCTATGAGTGAGTTATGTTATTTTATTTATTTGTTTTATTAAATCAATCTGTCAAAACTTAGCATTGACCATCCCAGAAATTGGAAATTCGGTTATTAAAAAGTATTGGTGCACTACCTTCTGCTCTGACGGTGGTACGCACTGCATTGTGCTTCTAATGCCCATTTTCTCTCTCTCACCTTCTGGCACGTGAGGAAAAAAAGAAGAGCTTTTGTTTTTTTTATTAAAAAAGAAAATAAAAAGATGATTCTTTCTAAGTGCTGCCCATGATGTATTTTGCAGGTGGCCAGCAACGCAAACACTTGTTGCCCCTGAATGTCACTGAAGTTGTAAGGGACAAACCAAAGACGCCAGGCAATCAGTTTTTGCAGGTATTTATTATATAATTTATTAATTTATTTTTTAAAATATTTTATTTATTTTTTTTCTTCTCTTTTTTGTTTTGCTGGTATTTAAAAAAATATATTCCTTGACATTCTTGTATTTAGAAATTGTAATAGTTTTAGGCAGCAGCAAGCAGACTTGTTCTAAGGGAGATAATGCTGATTGTTTCCTGTTTCCCTTCATCTATTCTTTTTCCTTGCTTTCTGCAATGTGGGATAACTAACTGTTGTTTGATAATTTTGTTGTTGTCTTTGAAATCACCGCTGGTTTCATTATTCAGCCATTCAGTTTGCCAGTTAGGGGGGGACACCGTGCTTGTTTCTCTTTGAAAATGTAAGCCCTGGTTGATGGGCAACTGTGGACTGAAGAAGAAATGGAAAGAATCGTGCTTGTGCTTGCAGCTGCCTGGTTCCGACATTTACCCGCGGCACTGTGTGATTGCCCACACCGAGGGCATCGTCACAGTGACCCCCACTACTCGCGATGCAGAGATCTATGTGGAGAACAGGAGGGTGACAGAGACCACCATGCTGAGGCATGGCATGACCATACAGTTTGGCCGCAATCACCTCTACCGCTTTGTGGACCCCAGGTTTGAAGAGGTGAGCCGAAGTTTCTAGTTGTAGCATAGTAGTAGGGACCGGATCCGCCGATTCTTACTCTTCATGGTTTATTTAGTGTTCCATCTTTGTGTGACTGGAGTCTTTGAGTTTAGTTTATCCTGTCTTAGCTTAGTTTAGCTTAACTTAACTCCCTTTCAGTTTAGGTGGGAGGGCGAACCAGGATTTTTTAATATTTTGTAAACTCATTGTTGACGCTTCCAAAAATGGTAATCCGCACAGTCGCGACTTGCATTATTTTACATTTCAAGAAAAAATCGTAGGAGACCATCTGAATTACCAATATAGTAATGTTATATATGTATGGAAAGGTTATCATATGTACTTTCTAGCCTTGTGGTATGCTAACTAGTAATGCTCACTTGCCATCAAAATATATATGTACATGTCCAAAATTTAAAAAAACAACAGTCTGACAAATAAAAAATTTTGTCACCCAGAGATGCTGCTGCTGTATTTTGTTGTTTCACTGCAGTTGTCCATATAAATGAGTTCAAATACATCATGAAATATTTACATACAGTTATGAGTACTGTCATCACTTCAGTTTGTCCCAAAACAAACAATAATCATGTAAATTTGTCGCGAAGAAAAAAAGAACTTACACCGTTCACTAACTGCAAAATAACCTATAAACAGCAATACACGGTCAAAGGGAAGGAACTCTGGTTGGAAAAGGGTAAAACTTATAGGTGACCATTACTCTCCCCTGCATTACTGTAAACTCTGTCTCTGGACAAAAATAAGACATAAGACATTTTATTTCGCTTCAACTTTTACATCGAAATCTTGGTGCGCATGGGGTACTCAGTTGTGTACTATATATGTAATTTCGCTTATGTTTATACAGAAAAAAAGCACACAATTAAAAGCATGCAGTTTTGCATGACAAACACAATCATACATATACATATACCTGCATACAACAACCTTCCGACACTAGGATGGTTAAATCAATTATAGATTCACACAATGTCTCATCACGGAATGACTAGAATTGACAAATTTGTGTGTAGTAAAATAGTAGGCCTATGTTGCTCATGTTTGCACACTTTATCACGCGCGCTCTCACACTTACACGAAAAATGACATTACAGCATAATGTATAACATAAATGATATATGTATTATTTATCACTAGACTGATTCTCTCTCTTTCTCACCCACCCACCCACCCACACACGCACACACACACCCACATGGCACATATTATGCATCCTTGTCCGACTCAGAAAGCGGTACATTGCTAACACTGCTACCGATATTTAAGAGGGAGACCGAATTACTTTGAAGCTGCTAAGTCAACAGTAAAGAGGGGAGGGGGCGATAAAGCGTAGCTGGCCTGGGGTGGTTACATAATGCTTTTATGATGATCCATGGGAGGGGGGTGGGTGGAAGGGCCAAGCAACCAAAGAAGGTGGGAGAGGTCGGGGGGTAACGTAGTAGTGAAGGGCGGAAAGCGAGAGGGAGAAATTAGGTGGTGGTGGGGGGTATAGGGCTTTTGTGGAGGAAAGTTATAGGTGACGATTGCTCTCCCCTGCATTACTGTAAACTGTGTCTCAGGATGAAAATAAATTCCCTGCACAGCTGAAGCTGAGGAGCATCATGGCGAGACATCAGAGCTCCACAGCTTAGGCTACAGAACGTCGACAACGAGTTAATGTAGTTTATAAAGAATGTGTGACCAAAATATGTTGCAAGGCCACAAATGTCCTGAGCAAGATTTTTGTGAACATTAGGGAATCTTGTTCAATACTTTTTAATCGTAAATGAGTCAGAGGGCATGGGTGACGAATTAATTGTTGAAATTCCCCCAAATCCAAATCCCATTTTAAGCAATTTTTGAAGTTTGCGTATGCTTGCGGTGATCATTAGGTATCACCGCAGAAGGGTCACCCTGTGCCCGCCCCTCGCAGCCTGGCTCCCCAGGAAACCAACTTTGATGTGGATGGCCATGTGGAAACGGTGAACCGACCAGTTCAGCACAGAGTGCCTGATAGGGACCAGCCACAGAACAGGTTAGTTATCATAATGGATACAGGTTTTCACATTGTTGTTTGATGTCATTTGGCAGAATAATATAAATATTTTCTGTTTATTACTGTGTTTACTACAGTGCATGAATGACACTTGCAGATCTGAGAGGACCATGAGACTGCACTATTCTATGTGGGTGTGCGTGCTGCAGCTCTGTAAATTATTGTAGTCTTGTTTTGGGAAGTTTTTACTTTTATATGGGAACTCTCAAAAATAAGAAAAACCACTCCCTTGTCATCTCCATCTTCTTATATGCTTGCGAAGCATGGACCCTCACAGCAGATCTACAACGAAGAATACAAAGCATGGAAATGAGGTGCTACAGAAGACTTCTGGGCATTTCCTATACCCAACTCATCACCAACGACGAAGTCCGACAGACCATCACACAAACCATTGGACAACACGATGACCTGCTCACAGTGGTGAAGAAACGGAAACTCTGATGGTATGGCCACGTCACCAGATCATCAGGCCTTGCAAAGACCATTCTGCAAAGCACAGTGCAAGGGGGTAGAAGAAGAGGGAGACCGAAAAAGAGGTGGGAGGACAACATTCAAGAATAGACTGGTTTGACACTGAGCGAAGCCATCAGGGCTGCTGAGGACAGAGAAAGATGTATGCGGGTTAAAAGATCATCTGTGGTGCCCCTACGGCCTCCGGGTTACTGGACAGGATAGGAGGATAGGATAGGATAGGATAGGACCTTTGGGTGTAAAATCTATTGAACAAATAGATTTTTTTTTTTAAATGAAGTTTGCTCAAGAGATGAGAATGAAAAGTCACTGAAAAGATCTGTATAACCCAATTTAAGATAAACAAATGAATATTGGAATGGATTAGGTAATCTGATTAAAAACCTGTCTAAAAACAATTATGACCACAAAATAATAATAATAATAATAATAATAATAATAATACGAGACTTTACTTTATATTGCGCCACATATCTTGCGGTACATGTGGATTCATGGTGCAAAATGTCTGACATAATGGTTTGCCTGCCTAATGTGATGCAAAGGAAAATGTCTGTCATTGTTGTGTTTGACAGGATGGCTCCCATCGTGCAGACCCCAGCTAATGGCCATGAAACTCAGGGCGATCAACTGCCAGCCTCTCTGGAATACAGACTAGAAGGTAGAGTTCCGGTGCACTCTTTAGTTTACACCAACTCAATGCCTATGTGAGCAGCACTCTTAGGTTCTTTCACATTTGTTTGTATGTAGATTATAGTCACACGACACTTTCGCATATAGGTGACTACTGGACCGATTTATACTGACACCAGCGGGCCAGTTGTTGGTAAAGGGGAAAATAATATGATCACACGTTGACCAATCCGGGATTCGAACCAGCGACCTTTCGGTTACTAGCAAGACGCTCTTACCAACTGAGCTACCCGGCCCCTCTCTCACATTTTGCTGGCTGCGGGCTATTTATAGCTTGCCTACACCCTCCCTTTCAGTGAAAGGATAGGAAAGAAGAGCACCGGCGAAGCTATTTATAGCTAGCCTGGCTGAACTAACTTCAAAACCTAAAAGCTTTAGTTGAGTCGGTGTGAGTTTTGCTTCATTCACATTCTTCTCCTTCATCTCCTCCTTCTTCTTGTCACAATGTACGCCCCATGTTTTGTCCCAAGATGAGGAACGCTATTTTACTACTAATTCTTCTTCTTTCCTTGGGTGGCGAAGCAGCGTATTGGCTTGGGCACATGCTAGCAATGTTGGGAAGGGTTAGCATTTGGATGGATCAACATGCTTACAAAGGCGACCTCCAAACGATCCAGAAAAATAATGAAACGAGCGCATGACACTAACAGTTCACCCCTCTGTGAATGGATACTGGATCTGTTTAGAACTGGGGTAGGTAAAGCAGTGATGGAGAGGGAGATAGGCACCACCCTCATTGAGCTGGCCAAGAGGAAAGGGAGGTCTTAAAGGCTTTCTTTCCTAATGTTTACGTGGGGGAGAGGGGGTGAGGAGGACACCTTGACCCTGCCTTTTTCTCCTCCTTTTTCATCTTCTTCTTCCTATTGCTACGTTTAGAATTGTTCTAATAAAGCGCTTTACCAGCTCAAGAGCTGCTCAAGGCCTGCTCAAGACATTGGTCAAACTCAAACCACCCAGTACACCAGCTTGCTGCTTGTATGCGCATTGTCTAACGCCTCAGACAGTGTTTGTTTAAAGTATTTGTGCTTTTGATTTGGGAAGTTATTTATCTGTGAATTTTGTAGCCTCCTTTAATTTTATGTCACAAATTTGTGTTTGTGTGTGAAAGAGAGAGAAAGAGAGAGCAACTTTAAACTTTTTAATTAGGGATACAGATTTTAGACTAATGATACAGTCTAATCTTCCAATCTGTCCCTTAACAAATTAACATAGTAAAGAATCTTTAGCTTTAACTTGGAAATCATATAACTGACACACACACACATGCGCTCACAAATATGCACATACAATAACAACACTATCTTCATCTTTATCTTTAAACAGTTTTAGGCAACCCCCCTCCCCCTCCCCCTTCACCCTCTCTTCCATACCCCTCACCATTATAATAATAATAAAAATAACTAAAATTAAAAAATAATAATTATAATAACAATAACAATTATTTTCATTGTTATTAATATAATAATAATAATAATAATAATAATAATAATAATAATAATAATAATAATAATAATAATAACAATTATTGTCATCATTATTATCACCATTGTCACTATCACCACCACTACCTATCAGAGAGAGAGAGAGAGAGAGAGAGAGAGAGAGAGAGAGAGAGAGAGAGAGAGAGAGAGAGAGAGAGAGAGAGAGAGAGAGAGAGAGAGAGAGAGAGAGAGGAGGAGGAGGAGAATTTTATGTATGAGAGAGACATATAAAATGATCAAACAAATGAGTAAGCAACAAGAGTCTTGGAGAGGGATCCTGAAAATGATTAATCACATGATTGAGAAAAAGATTCAAATTAAACGATCCATATTTTATTACTATATTGCGTTATATTTTTATATGAGAAGTGTATATAATTATTGTATCACAATGTTTTTCTTTGTGTATCAATGTACATTAGGTGACAAATAAACAATTCTGTTACCTTAATATAGTGACTGATCTGTATGTATCAGCTGAAGACCGACTACTGCAAGCAGTGGTGTTGGAAGTCAACAGTCGAGCCGTGCAGTTCAAGCTGGCACCCACCTACACACTGTACATGGCCGTCAGACGTCTGCTGGTTGCCAGGCAACAGATGGGCATGCCACATGCGCAGCACTCCCAGCTCATTGCAGACTTTGTCAGTAAAACCTCCAAACTCGTTCAGCAGGCCATTCAGGTATGGAAACTAAGCTGATGATTTTGAGGATTGATTGTGATAGTAATGGTTAAGGGATGATGGCAGTTGGTGGGGATGAAGAGGATGATGATTGGTGAGGATGATGATGAGGAGGCGGCGGCAGAAGATGAGGCTTGAACTCCCATATCCATCTGCACAGTTTTAACTATAGCTACCGAGCTAAGAACCTCTTCTTGTGTCTGCCGCCCTTGGGCCCTGGTGTCAATTCTTTGGAAAGTGACTGGAGCACATTTCTGATAGGAGTTGACTTTCTTAATTGACTGTTCGGGTGGTGTTTCCGCTTCCTGTACTATGTTGCCTCAGTGGCAAGTTAAAGGTCCCAGCCATTCTTTGAAAAAAAATACAGGTGATGGGCACAAATAATCTGGCAAAAAATGGGGCTGGGGGGGTTGGAGGGGGGGGGAAAAAAACAGCAAAGCAACTTTCCCCTCCCTCCTCCCCTCTCGCCGCCTCCCCCCCCCCATCTTTTGCCCAAACAACAACAACATCAACAAAGCACACACACAAAATGGCCACACATATTGCACTGCAGTGGTTTATACTTCAGTGAGATTGCCCACAGAGGTTTTAAAAAAGAAATGACACCAAGCAAGCAATTATAACTTGAGTATAATAATGAAGATCCTGACCATTCATTCATTATTTAACTCTTCTGGTGCCGTCGGTGGTCAGACCCGCCGAGCGCTAATATTCCGAGTAACACCACCAGTGGGTCAACCTGCCTCGCTACACGCTCTACACTGTGCCTCGCTGAGGGCTGTTTTTTAGAGCATTAGCTCATATCCTTTTAGATGCTCGGACATGCGCTGTCGGTCACAGTAAGCTGGTTAGTTGATCGACCACATGCATTGGTTAATCTTTTTAGCAAGGAAATCTTTATTTTTTCATGATGAATGATGAAACGGATTTTTGGAGCGAGTTATGGTGCCAGTGACGACAAAGCTTTTGAGGGGGTTTACTGTTGAAGAAGTGTCAGAATCTAAGTTAAGAAGGATTAAAAAAAGATCGCGAAGTGCATCAGGCTATCAGTGACTTACAAAATAAAGTTGGATATCAACATCAACTGCAACAGACACAACATCAACACCACCACCAAAGTAAACTGGACACTACATTTCAAACTTTTCATGTACTTACAGTTCAGAACTTTCAGTTCTACACAAGCATACAAACTTTCATGCAGATCCATCAATATTAGTAATTTTAATGATTTTTTTTAAAGTCAACTGGTGCATACATTGGTCTTTTTCAAAACATTACTTGGTGTAGAACAGTATATGATTCCAGAAGTACTTAATAGTAGAAGAGTTAATGCCCTTTTACTCACCGTGGTCATGTGAAGTCTTATTTGCCACAGGAACACCACAATGACCCCACAGCCTTGGCGTTCTGGATGGCCAACGCGTCGGAAGTTCTGCACTTCTTCAAGCAGGACATGGATGTGCAGCCTTACGGTGCAGACTCCCAGGAGCTGCTGGCGGAGGCAGTCCAGATGGCATTCCATCATCTGGTGCGGTGTCTGCAGAGTGACCTTCAGCGCGTCATGCCTGCCTTCCTTGATCCCTCAGAAATGGTGGACGATGACAACACCCCTCAAGATAGTGGTAAACACATTTCCTACCTCATCCGCTGTGACATTTATTTTGTTCGTTTACTTCATTAAATATCTTAATTTTTATTTTTGGATTTTTATTGGTATTCATCACCCATGTGGGCAAAATTCAAACGGTCTTTGATTTTTATTTTTATTAATTTTATTTTGTGTGTATGTGTGTGTGCCTTTCTTGAGGAAATAAAATAACAGACTCTTCTCTGGATGTTTCTCCCCTAAACTTGGTGAATAATTGCTGACCTAATACATTGCAGACCGGCCAGTCCTAGCCAACGTTCTGAACACCTTGTCAGCGGCCATGACCTTGCTGCGTCGGTGCAGAGTCAACGCTGCTCTGACCATTCAGCTCTTCTCCCAGCTGTTCCACTTCATCAACATGTGGCTGTTCAACATTGTGGTGTTGGAGCCACAGCTGCAGCTGTGCACGCGCCTGTGGGGTCTGCGCCTGAAGCGCCGGCTGGGCAGAGTGGAGGCCTGGGCTGAGAAACAGGGATTGGAGTTGGCAGCCGACTGTCACCTTTGTAGAATTATTCAGGTGGGTCTTTTTTGGTGTACAATTGACGGTTTGGGTTTTGAATAAGGCAGCCAGGAGCACGTTATTAGCCAGTGCCTACAGCAGCTCTTTAGTGGAGAAGCGCTACGTAACAATGATAAACTAAAAATGAATAATGACTAGTGCTATTATCAGCATCATGACCTCCACCATCATCATTATCACAGAGGTGCCTACCATACTAGCGCGTATTTTTACGAATTTTCAACCTAAAACATGACAGTACGAGCAATTCCTGAAAAATACGAATTTTCGTGGTGTACCCCAAAAAAAATTTATATTTTTTTTCGCTCTGATTTTATATATGTTCTGATCTGCTATTTCCTTTACTTGCTGACCCTAGAGCGCATGCGCGAAAGTGAAATCTCGTGCGTGAGAGGTAGTGCGAGACTTTGTATCTGTCATTGTGGAAGCTGCTAAATATTGCGTCGCGAAAGCGTTTACACGAGAATGACGATGAGAGCGAGTCTGAAGAAAAGCAGGGTAAAGTTGCAAGTAAGCAAAAAGCGCGACAACATTTCTTACGCAAATATCATGAACGTTTTTGAGGAATAAGCGAATCTTCGAAATGAGTTCATTATGCTCACTGCAACACGTGCAACAAAGAGTTCAGCATTGCTCACAGCGGTGCATATGACATTCAGCGACACTTAGATTAGGTATTATGGACGAAAATTTTATTTTGGTTCAGGATGTTTGTTTTTATTATTTAGTACAAACCTTTGAAGATTAAAAAATTTAAAATTTTTAAAATCGGTCAATATTAAGGCACTCATTTAACTGCTCAAAGTGGGTAACCCTCACATAAAAATAAAACGCTTTTTTCCCAAAAGTGGCTCAGGTGTCTAAAATTAATACAAAGTGCATAAAAAGGAACTGTATTTACGCAACAAAATGCAGAACACTCTACATGTAGTATGCTCAGAAAACAAACAGTTTTGCCAGTTTCAGCAGAATATACGAAAATAATGATGCATTATTATATATTCATAAAATCATATTAATTAATTGTTTGACAATATGAAGATCTTGTTGGTGGTTATGGAGTAAAATACAACACACACAAAAAATATATTAGTGTGCATTTGTGACCATAACTTGTTGCGTTCTATATTAGTTTGTTTCATGAGTATTAAAATGGTGAGTTGGAATTAGTATGAATTAATGTTTTGTGAACGTGGCAGTTTTCATGACAATAATTCTTGGATCAAATGTTGCGAGTTGCACGAAATCTGACATTACACAAAATACACATTTTTCATGCAGCCAAATGGTCAGACTGGGGGTAGGCACCTCTGTTATCATCAACAGCATTGAGTTTTCAGCCTATTTATTGACAGGCATCTTCAGCATCTCCATCATCTTTGTCATGAATTGTAATTTCAGCAGTAATCAGTAATATTATGGCTTCTATGCTGTGATGTTTATTTGAGTCATATTTCTAGAATAATATATATATATTTTTTTTTAAATGCATTTCTTTTTTTTAATTTTAAACGCAGACAGTTATTACGTTGGTTTTTAAAACAAATTTTTATTACTGCAGGCAGCCCATTTGCTACAAGCACCCAAGTCGACTGGCGATGACATCACCAACATCAGCTCCACCTGTTTCAAGCTCAACTCCAAGCAGCTGCAAATGCTGCTGACACGCTACATCCCTGACAACACGGAGCCTCCGGTCACGCCAAGCTTTGTGGAGCGTGTGGTGGTCATTGCGGAAAATATGGCTGATGAGCTGACTAGGACTGACGGGAGAGAGGTAAAGTTTTCTTCTTCTTCTACTTCTTCTTCTTCTTTCTTCTTCTTCTTCTCCTTCCCCTTCACAACCTCCCCATTTTAAAACCAGTTTGGCAAATGTACAGTATCAGTTGTTGAATAATAGAAATAATATGAGGAAGATACGAAAAGTCTTTTAGCACTGCAGTTATGTCTTTATAACTATTGCCAGTCATAATCGAAACTCTTTTTATTCCTCAGGCAGTTTCCCCTTTGGGTATGGAGATAGTCCCAATCTTTACAAGTCATAATTTCATCAGTTGTTTGCTGTCTTTCAACAAATCCAAAATATTTTTACATCAAGAGTCTGCACTGCAATTTTGTAATCTTCTATTTCTGTCTGTGAATCCCGAGAGCAGGGAGGGGGGGGGGGGGAGTGAGAAGATGAGGGGGATTGGGGGAGGGAAAAATTAAAATGGCCTTTTTTCACTGTCCATCTTACCAGTATGATAGCTCTGGTGGGCCTGGGATAGTCATCCTTGTGTGCCATATTGCCAATGGTAGGTGTAGATGTTAAACTTCAATGTCCATTCATTCTGTCTGTGACTGCCAGGTGCGCCTAGAGGAGGATCCAGACCTTCACCTGCCATTCCTGCTGCCAGAAGATGGGTACTCGTGCGACACCATTCGTGGCATCCCTAACGGCCTGCCCGAGTTTGTATCCCAGCTGGGCAATGCAGGCCTGTGCCACATGGCGGCCAACCCTAAAGCTAGCGGTAGCTGGACGGTGTACATGGGAGGCCAGACTGCACACAACGAACCACCGGTAAGTCAGTGGACTTAAGTTTGGAGAACGTCATTGTTGTTCTTGCAACATGGTGTATTTAGTTGTACACTGTTCTGTTCTCCATAAAATAGTTGTACATTGTTCTGTCCCCCATGAAAATAGGTAAGGCTCAAAGTGGACAGAGATGATAGATTGCTCATAACAGGGGTTTACAGAAAGCCAAGAATGCTGAGAGGCCCTGACTGGGTCTTAAGAATCAAGCCAGAGATTGCCAAGTAATGACTTGGTTTTGTATTGTGTCCCCAGGGGGCCCCTTGACCCAGAACAGCCAGCCGGAGATCATCGCATGTGCAGTTCGTGTCAGCATGGCCTGAGCATTGTGCTGGCTGCTTTCTATGTTTTTGGACATTGGAAAGTACTTTTCATTATAAGTATTGCATAGAGAAATGTTGTAGTGATGGCTGAGATGGTAACTTGTTCCCTATGGCCCTGGTGGACAAAACAACAGGACAGATTGACTGAATAAAGGCAACATTTAGACTGACCAAGTGACGACTTTGACTAGTAAAAAGTGAGACTTTTAGTGGTAGCAATGAGATCCTGAGATACTTTAGTTGTAACCTTTATAGCATTATGCATTTTGTTTTTGTTTTTTTATGCTTCTGGACGCTTTTTTTTACTGCATTTTTTTTTTTTTGGTATTTTTGTCTTTGCTTTTTGTTTTTCTGGACCCAGACGTATTTTTTTTTAGCATCACTGGAATTCACCTGATTGTTCCTGCTCAACCAAATCAAAGGCAGCATCTTCATGAAATTGTGTGTGTGTGTGGTCAGTATGTTTTTGGACATTGGAAATACTTCTCATTATAAGAATATTTTAGAAAGAAATGTTGTATACTATGAACAGTGTCTTTGAGTTGAAAAATGGCTGAGTAAAGAAGAAAAAAAGTTGTAGCCCGCATGTGTGGCAAATGTTCATCAACGTCCAGATTCTATTTAATTACACTTTTTTTTTTTTTTCGTCGTCAAAAACCTAAAAGAATTATAGAAAAGATTGAAGCCATAAAGGCAACATTTGAAACTACAACTGTACTGACCATTAGTGTGTCAACCATTTGACTAGTAAAAAGTTTTAGAAAAAAAAAAACCAGTTTAGTGGTAGCAAATGAAGATCCTTGGTAAAAGATTACTTTCCGACGTTTCCATTGTAACCTTTCATAGCAAGATTATGCATTGAAGCTTTACTGTACTATTAGCCACGTTGTTTGTGTTATTGAAATAAGGGTATGCTGTCTAGATGCTGAAAGAGGTGGTTTTTACATTTTCAGGGCGAGGGCATTGGAGAGAAAGGCATTTACATCAAGTCTGTTGTGCCTGGTGGAGCTGCTGCATTGGTATGTAGCCGTTTTTAGTCTTCAGCACGCTGACTTGTTTTGTGCCTTTTTTTTCCCTACCACTGGCGTTTTTCCAATGACGTATATTTTTTAGCATGACTGGCATTCACCTGATTGTCCTTACTGCTCAACCAAGTCCTATCTTCATGAAATTGTGTGTATGTGTGGTTGAATGTTTTTTTGTATCATTTTCTAGGATCATATTTGTCTAACGTTGAATATATTTTGTGGGTGAAAAATGAAATAATGAAGAAAAAAAGTCTTGTAGCCACTCATTGTCGCATGCATCGGGTACTTCTTCGTCATCGGAAGAAACAGAAGAAACGTCACTCACTTCAACATCATTTAATTACACATTAGCTGGTGCATCCCCCCTCCCCCTTAGTTCTTATTTCGTCGTCATCAAAACCTAAAAATTCTTCTTTAGAGCCTGACGCCATAATGATTTCAAGGATAACATTCTCGTCACCATTAAAAAAAATCAGATCGCAAACTTTTTAGAAAAAAAACAAACTATCTGCTAAAAGTGATACATGCGCTGAAAGATTTGCAAGCAGAAAGTGAAGTAGTAAGGATGGCGGCATATGCATAACCATGGTTGAGAAAGGAAAGTTTATAGTAGGTATCCGATGTCAAGTTATATCGCTGGGCAGTGATGAGCAGACAGAGAGGGCATGGCAATATACATATATGTCGATGGTTGCGTGTTAAAGGTTAACTTGCTTGTATACATTTCATGACTGCTTACTTTGCTCCTGACGTTTTTTTAAAGTAATTTTAGAGGAATTTGTGTAGATGTTAATGCTGTTTTTTTTCGATACGTGATTGTTTATACAATTGTGTTTTCACGATAGACCTTTAGATGATGCTGGGTGTGTTTGTTATGTGTTTATGCATATGTTGGTTATAGATCGCCATGCTTTGAGTCTGACTTGGGAAAAAAGTTCATATATAGCCTCCAGTAAATCTTGTCTGTTGTGAGCGTGAGCCTTTGTGTAACTCGTGAGCACGTCTTATATTGGTTAAAGCTTGGGCTTTTGTGTGACTGTGATTTTGCATGAAGGTGAGAGCATAGCATCCAGTCTATATTTTAGCTAGCTCACAATGTTAGATTTTCTGTATTATAGATGATTGTGTAGATGAGAATTATTAAATGTGTTTTTCTAATGACGCAAATGGGATGTTCCAGGATGGCCGTTTGAAAGCAGGTGATCAGCTGTTGGAAGTGGATAGCAGAAGCCTCGTGGGACTTTCGCAAGATAAGTAGGTCTTCTTTCATCATCTACCAGTTGGCTCATTGGCCTTCAAAAGTCTTAAGACTTCATAAGCTATCAAATGTTATTCTGTTGGATTATCTCAATAATAATTTTACCTCTACCTAAATAGTTTGTAACGGAGTGGCAGGTTTGAAATGAAAAATTCTAAAAATTTGTACCATCTTGCCAAAAATCATATTGATAATTTCTAAAATGGAAGTGAGGATTCTTTAGCCAAGACTTGGAATAATAATAATAATAATAATAATAATAATGATGGTGGTGATGGTGATGATGATGATTGATGATGATGATGGAATGTACGTGTTCCATGAATTGTTTGCTGGTTGCCTAGTTTAATGAGTAATGCACTCTTTTGTTTATAGTCTGTGTTGATGGTTTATGACTTACACTTGTTAAACCTAGACATGTCTGCACCTCTAGGGCGGCAGAGCTGATGACACAGACCGGGGATGTAGTGACGCTGCGTGTGGCAAAGCAGGGAGCCATGTACCATGGGCTGGCAACTCTTCTCAGCGAACCTTCACCCACCATGCCTAGACGTGAGTTGTCTCCATTTAAAAAAAAAAAAAAAGTATCTCTCTCTCTCTCCCTCCCCCTCCCCCCCCCCCCCCTCTATCTCGATCTATCTCGACCCATCTCTCTATTTCTGTCTATCTATCTATCTACCTCTCTATCTATATCTACTCTATCTATCTCTATCTCCCTATCTCTATCTATCACTATCCCTCTCTCTCTCTCTCTCTCTCTCTCTCTCTCTCTCTCTCTCTCTCTCTCTCTCTCTCTCTCTCTCTTTCTATCTATCTTTCTATATATATAAAATTCAATTTTAGTATCTCACGAGATACATTCAACATGCATTCATTTTTGTTATCAGTTTAAAGATGCTTGGCCGCTGCTACATATTTGAACATACTTTTTATTTCATTTATGTTTCTTTTAAATAGATAAAACAGCAACACTTGTGTTTAGGGCCACCAATTTTTTATTTGGTAACATCTTTTTCAAGTAAAGCTATGGACTGATCATTTCTTGCTATGCAACATACCTACTTACCTGTCCGTATTTTGCAGGATTGTCCCAAAATTTCGACCTTGAGTACTCTGTTATGATCTTTCTTGAATAAAAATACGGTAATCGACCTGTGAAGTCATTAAAAACATTTCTTAAAAAAAAAATTCCGTTAAGATGTCCATCTAAGTGAAAACAAGAGCCGTGAAAAAAATGCGCTAGGAAGGCAAAACCTAACCTCAGTTGAATAGCCTGGTGTATATCGCGTGTATATCTGCCTGTTTACTCTGCAAATAATTATAGACAAAAGAATTCGTGAAACGACAGATGATGATTCAGATGTTGAGGTGGCGAGTTCATCCAAACGTCTTTGTGTCAAAGGAAAGCAGACATTTCTGGCTTCTTATGCCAAAGAATGGCCTTATTTGATAGCAGCACGATAAAGCCAAAATGCAGTGCACTGCTAGCTGCTCCATCTGCACAATGGAATTTCCTTTTGCGCTTGGTGGCCGGAATGATGGTGGGCGACATGTGGAGAGCAAGTGTGACAAATCTCTGCTTTTACTGAACTTAAAAAAATACCTTTAACGTTTGGACTTGAAGAAGATTTTATTGAATCGAAAATTCGTATCTCTTAACACAGGTGTTTGTGAACTAAGTGTTTAAATCATTTGTGTCTGTTGAGGAATCTGGTCAATTTTTGAAAAGTACTGCCCAATGGGTTCTGGGAGTACTGACAAAATGTTTTGGGGGTAAGCAGGTCTGCTATGCAATGTTGAAAAAGTTCTGAAACCCTACTGTCACTGCATCTTGCAGATCAAATAAAAGCCGGACCTGGCAGCAACAGAAGTGAAGAGGCTCCACCCCCGTATGTGGACTCACCCACTGACCCCAATAGGTCACGACCTGTGCCCCAGCCAAGAGGACAGAACCAGCCACCTAGAGGTAAGGAAGCCAAGCTGACTGCAAACCATAAAACGGCAAGCGAAAAAATAATTTTTATTGCATGGAGGCCAGTGCTTGGGATGTTTGCTACAAAAAAAAACAGCAACAACTAATACTGACCCTGAAGGTGTTAGCCAGTCTGTGTGAAAATAGTATGACAGTATCTTTTGAAATTCAAAAATTGTAATTTTGTTTCTTTGTCAGCTTGTAAATATAGAAATATGAATGGGGCAACAGCAAAACAAAATATGCTATTGTTAGGAGCAAATATTTGAGAATTATAAAAGCTATCAAAGAATTAGATGAGGATTTTTTTTGGGAGGGGGGGGGGGGGAGGTGGGTATGGAAGATGGCCATAAAAGTATGCAACTTTTAGATCTGTCTTTTTTTTCGCTGTTTTTTTACTGTATCTAGCAAGTGTTCTAAAAAAAATGTGTTTTGTCCTCTTTCTTCGCAGACAATCTGGATCGCATGAGATCACCGTCAGCGGGCAATCTTTCACAAGCTCAGCAACAGCAGCAACAGTACCCACCCAAGCACCAGCCCCACGACCCAGGCAACCGCCCCCGCGAGTATGACCCCCGCTCCAAGTCCACTTCCAACCTCCATGTCAACACATCCTTTGAACCCAACGATGCCAACGCTGGCATTCGAGGTGCCGTGTCTGTAGGTATGCTGCACCACGGACCTCCTGGCTACCCTCAGTACTCTCCGGCTGGTCGTCAACCAGACATCAGAGCCAACGATTACATGAACCAACCTCAGGTATGGAGCTGAGGATTTCTTTAGAGGGGTTGTGCTTATTGCTTTTGGCATTGAAATGCCCAGTTCTTCTCGAATTTCTGAATGTCCTCATTTTCGGCCCCTTTGTTTAGAATGAATTTTATGGTGAATTTTAGCAGGTGGAGCGCTTCTTTGTGTGTCAAATGATATTTACATGACAAAGGAAAACAATATTTTTGAATTTTTTTGTCATTTTGGTGATCTTTTTAGTAGTCATTTTAAATACTGATCTTATGAAAAGAAAAAGGAAAAAAACAACAACAATTTTTCCATTCTGGCATTTTTGTTCATCTGAAAAAAAAAATTGAGATATTTGCAAAAAATATCAAAGGAGAACAAAGAGTATTTTGAATGTTACCTGATAGATCCCAACATATAATAAGGATTTGGCTAGAGCAACCGTAGTGTAAAGTTAAAGATTTTCTGCAGCAGCAGTCCAGCTAGCATTCAAAACCATAAAAGTTCACAGTGCCAATCTCTGACTAGTGTGCCCAATATTTTTATAAAAATTGTCTGCATTGTATGTGGCAATTTGACAAGGATTGTTGTCAGTGGTGTATCCAGTCCTCTAGGTGAAAAAAGCCTTGAGGAGCACTGTTTGAAACGATCTCCCTCTTGTACAGGTCAGCCCAGGGTCAGGACACGGCAGCTTCAACCAAGACCCCAACCACAACGTGAAGCCAGGCATGGGTGTGGGTCCAAACCCCGGCCTCCATGCCCCAGGCTACCGACCTTCCGACCGCTCGTCCGTGTCCTCTCGGGCTTCCTCCAACAGCGCCAACCGCGACCAGCAGCCACCGAACCAGCGCCCTCAGTCAGCCTACTACCATAACGGCCAGCAGGCGCCCAGAGAGGACTTCAACTCCTACGGCGGGAGGCCCAAGTCGGAAGACGTGACGCCCAACAAACTGAAGGAGTGGCAGGACAAGTATGAGGCGCAGGACTACAACCAAGGTGACCCCCACCACAGCCCTCCCTATGCTAACCAGAACCCCGGCTACATGCGCAGTGACAACGTGGGCCCCGCTCACAGTCCTCCCTACATCAACCACACTCAGATGGTGTTCCCCTCAGCCACCAACAACGCCAACAGCGGTCGACCCGGAGATGCCCAGCCGCCGGTGTTTGCTAACCAGGGCCAGCATCACAGTCCTCCATACACCAACATCGGGGCAGTGAGCAGAGCTCCTGAGCCCAAGCCCAGCGCCAGAGACCGGTTGTTTGGCCCAGGCAGCACCAGCCACCTCAACAAGGCCGGGACCACCAACCAGAGACCACCGGCTCAACAGCAGCAACACCCACAGCTGTACGAGAACACGGGTCAGCAACAAGAACCCCAGCCACCCTTCCACCGTTTGCCCAGTGACAGCAATGATGGCAAGCCCAAGCCCTCTGTCTTGCCAAAGCCGGCTGTGGTCAAGAAACCCATCCAGGCCAAACCTCTGGACCTCCCTAGGCAGCCCGCCTCCCAGCCCCAGCTGTACTCTGGTGGAGTGCACCAAGACGCCAGGCAGGACTTGAGAACCATGTCTGATCCTAGGAACGTTCCCCAGCCAGATTTGAGGAACATGCCTGACCCTAGAAATATGCCTCCGCAGGACCTGAGGAACTTGTCTGACCCCAGGAACATACCTCAACAAGATTTGAGAAATATACTTGATCCTAGGAACTTGTATGATCCTAAGAATCCTCAGGATTCCAGGAACATGCAGGACCCCAGGAGCTACTCTCAGGACCCTAGGACCAGCCAGCCCCAGCTGCAGCAGGACCCGCGAGGTTACAACATGCAGAAGTTCCCCTCCCTCAGAGGAGACCCTGGGCCTTACGGCTACCCAGCTAACAGGGACGTCCCGCCAGAACTGCCTCCCCCGCCAGTGGAGGACCATGAAGAATCGCCCCCACTTCCCCCTCCTCCGCAGGACATGTACGACTCGCAGCTGCAGGAAGAGCAGCAGCGACTGCTGGAAGCCATGAGACGCGAGCCCTCCCCACCCCCAGCCCCCACGCCTTATGAACGCTATGGCCAGCCACTGCCGCAAGGCTACAACGACCTCAGTCGCCAGCTTGACTCCCCCCACCACCGCCCCACTCCCAGTTCCATGGCCAGTTATGTCCCCCACTCTGCCCTCAACCAGCTGCAGCAGCCTCCTAATTACCAGAACATCAATTTCGTTTCTGAAGTTCGCGCAAGCTCTGGGCCTGCTGGCCAGGTGCCCCCCACCTCCTCCACCTCTTCCTCTCTCCCTCTCCCGTCGGCCTCGGAGCAAGTGTATGAGCCGTACTTGGCACGGCAGCTGCCGCCAGCCCAGCAACAGCAGCAGCAGGGTTACGGGTCCAAGCCAACGTCGCTGTACCAGCCAGGACAGCAGTTGGCTCCACAGCAACAACAGCCAACCCAGCCCTCGCCGCTGACGCCTGGTGGTACCAACTTGAACAAGAACTCTGCTTGGGACCGAGAGGAGAAGGAGAAGGTAAGCTTTTCTTTGTTTGCTTGACAGTTTTTTTTTCTTTTATTTGTTGTTGTTGTAGTAGATGTTGTTTGTGTTTAAGGCAGATGTATGCGATGAAATGTAGAGTAGAAGAATCTGGTCAGTGCCACTGGTAGAATAACTTTCACTAGCTATCCAGCATGCTCCCTGGACTCGATCAACTGTCTTATCTACTTCCTAACACTGATCGTCCACCATGGTGTTTGTACACGCAGGCAGAGGCACAGCAGGCAGAGGAGCTGTTCCAGTTGAGAGAGCAGGAGATCCTGGACCTAGAATCCCGGTCCTACCTCAGCATTCAGGACCAGGAGCGTCTGAGGAAGCTGAAGCTGGAACATGAATTCCAGCGCAGAGTGAGGGAGGTGGATGAGAAGGGAGACTACGACCCTGAGGAGGATGAGGACGTCATGGAGAGGCTTTTTGTAGGTTTTCTTTGCTTATTTATTTAGTTATTTATTTGGTGCCAAACCAACTATTGTCTTACTTTTTCAGCTCCCCCAACAAGATGTAAATGATTCACTGAAGTTTATTGCACATATCTCACATTTACGCTTGTGTTAGTTACATTCAGACATTTATCGTACTTTGTAGAGAGGTGTACTTGCAGTTTGGGTTTATAGTCTTATGTAAGAAGTGAATGTTGAATATAGGTTTTTGATTGGTGTGTGGAAAGATAATTTTCATAAATGTCCCACCGCCCTAGCTCAAGTGGTAGAGCGTTCGCCTGGCACACCGATGAACCAGATTCAAATCCCGTGGCGGGCGATATAAAATGTGGCCATTTTCACTGTCCATTTTAGCAGTATGATTGCTCTGGTGGTTCAGTGTTGATTCAAGTCCCTACCTGTCACGTGAAGAGTTTTGTGAGAAGACCCTCCTACGTCTCGTTCCAAGAACAAGTTAAGTTTAGATAAAAGGTAGTATTGAAAGAATAAAGAAACTCGAAACAACGGTGTAAAATTTCCCTTTTTGTTGTTATTTACACTACTGGACCTCGATCCACAAAATCTGCCGAAAATGTTTCAAATAATCTGTACAAAACCCCGAAATATTCTTAAAATATTCTTCAAATGTCAGTCCTGTTTAGTACCCCCCAAACTTCTTTAAAGTTCAGACATATCGATCTTTTTCATCATCTGGTGGGGACATCGGAAGTACCGTTGGCTTCAGCTAAGTCGAGAACTTAACTGAGTACTGTGGTGATAGTCGCCCCTGCAGTGGATGATGTTGCTGATGAAGGAGTGGGCTGGTAGAATAAAATGTTGGCAGCGGATGGATGGTCGGTTGGTTGGTTGGTTGGTGTTGTAGATGGTGGTGTGGTCGGTGGGTTGGATGATTGTATGGTCCTTCCCTCTCTCAAGGTAATGGATCCGTGAGGTCTCCCCAGGCAAGGGATCCAGGAAAGAGAAAGAAAATCTCAAAAGATTATGTTGTTATATAAAAGTGTATCCAATGATGCATGTGTCACAGATAATCCAGGCCTACTATAATTCCACAAGACTAGACCTGCTTTTATTCTAAATTGTTCTGTGCTGTCCTGACACAACTGTCACTCTGTTCCTGACCTGACACTGCAGTAATGTCCAGAAGTTTTACATAACACTTTGCTTAGTCAATTGAAAACTGCACACGCTGTAAACCAAACCTATCTCTGCCACAGAAATAGTATATAATTATAATTTTAACAGCGCTCCGTTATTTGTGCATAAATAACGAATACAACAAAGCCAGTTTTCACAAAAACATATTCGCTAAGCTAGCGAGAACCACAAACGTGTTACAACGTGTCTCTACTCTAGTAGACGGCAAAGAAGTGACGATTCTTACTGCGCTTTCGAAATCTATCGCTCACTTTCTTCAAAACTTGCATTTTGCACGGACTACACGGGTAAACTTAACCTCCGGAAGAAACCATGCTAGGCCATACTCTACAGTTATCAAACAGACAAACACGGGTTTATTATATCACATAGTTTATTTCCACAAACTTTATACATAATATAATACATTGTCATTTTGCATGTGACAATACCCTCCGACACAAGATGAAACATGGGAGTTTCATTCAAAACTGTTCTGTATCCTTCCCCTTGCTTCCTAGTTGAAGGTTCGACTCAGATAGTCGGCTCCCACATTGTCCTTGCCTGCGATGGCTTGAACAGTGAACTCGTAAGGCTGTAGCAACATTGCCCAACGGGCAAGACGTCCGTTTGCTGGTTTGGATTGCCTCAGAAATTGCAGCGGGTGGTGATCTGTCTGAAGAGTGAAGTGTACACCGTATAGGTACTGCTCGAACTTCTTGATCGCCCAGACCACAGCAAGACATTCTTGTTCCACCGTTGAGTAGTTCTGCTCTGCTGAGGTCAACTTGCGGCTAGCGTATGCCACAGGCATCAAAATCTCGTCATCCTGTTGCAATAGTACTGCTCCCAGCCCTTGTTGGGACGCATCTGTACGTAAGACGAATTCCTTTTCCAAATCTGGCAACCGAATGATGGGCTGACTGGTTAGGCGTTGCTTCAACGTCTGGAATGCCTGTTCTGATTCCTCAGTCCAAGTGACAACGTTGGGCTGTTTCTTCTTGTCTGGTTCCAAGCTAGGATTTATGTTGACATCTACATGGCTCTCTTTTGCTGTCAAGATGCACGTAGGTACCTGCTCTGACTCAAGCTCAACCTCTGTCTCGTCGATGACGACCGCGACGTTGTCAACCCTCTGCTCCTCCGACGAATCATTTTCTTCCTCCTCCTCGGCGCTGACTTCTTCCTCTCGTTCGATGTATCGACGCAAGAGATTCGCGTGGTACATCCGGACTTTCCCCTTGACTTGAATCTTGTAGTCAGGTGAACCTCGCCAGTCCCCGACGCGTTCAATGACCTTGTACGGACCTTGCCACTGCAGCTGCAGTTTGTTATGCTGCTGCGGAAGTAGCAGAAGCACCTTGTCTCCAGACTTGAATGTACGTGGTGCGGCCTTCTTGTCGAACTCTTTCGCGTATCTTTCCGAAGACTTCTTGAGATTTTGCTGGGCAAGTTCGCAGGTTTCTTTGATCCTGTTTCTAAGTTCCACAATGTACGTTGCGGTGGTTTGGATTTCTTCAGGTGCCTGCTCATCTGTCCAACTCTGACGAAGAATAGCCATTGGACCCCGAACTCGACGTCCGTATAGCAGTTCGAACGGTGCAAAACCTGTGCTCTCTTGAGGTGACTCTCTGTACGCGAACAGTACCGCTGGCAGATAGCGATCCCAAACACTTGGTTTTTCTTGGCACAACTTGCGTAACATGGACTTGAGTGTGCCGTTGAATCTTTCCACCAAACCATTGCACTGGGCATGATACGGTGTGGTACACATTTGACGGATGCCCAAGAGACGACTGACCTCTCGCATGATCTCGCTTGTGAATTGGGTTCCGCGATCTGTTAGGATTTCCGCTGGAATGCCCAGTCTTGACCACAGCTCTAACAATGCCTCGGCTACACGGGTAGCTTCGATGGATTTCAATGGCATCGCCTCTGGATAGCGAGTAGCGTAGTCCACCATAGTCAAAATGTACCGGTTGCCATTGTCGGAAGCGGGCTTGATGGGACCGATGATGTCAACTGCGACGCGTCGGAATGGTTCGTCGATTAGCGGCATTGGTACCAAAGGAACCTTCTTGACCCTGCCTCTCGGCGACATCTTCTGACACTGATCACAAGACGAGCAGAAACGGCGCACATCTCCAACTATGCCTGGCCAATAGAATTGGCGCCATATGCGGTCTAGTGTCCTCGTGGTTGCCAGATGACCCCCGAACGCTGAATCGTGTGCCACTGACATCACCCCTCTCCGTAGACTCTTTGGAAGAACAACTTGCTGATACTGGTCTTGTTGCGTCCGGAATTTCCTGTAGAGAATTCCTTTCGTCCATAGGTAAGACGCGAACCCTTGTTTACCAGCTTTCTTCTCTTGTCCTGACTCGGCGGCGGTTCTCAGACTAGCAAGAGACTGATCCTGCACCTGTAGAGCAATCAAGTCCTTCGGCTTGATATTTCCCGATCCGGTATCTACTGCTGGAAGCGGCGGCAGTGGACGCTGCTGGCGCTCTGCTTGTTGCCTGGTAAGTACCGCTACTTGCTTGGGCACTCGGTAGACTGGAATGCTCACCAAAGTTCTATCAGCCAACAAAACTTTGTTGCCAATGATGAGATCTGCGGGCGGATTCTGCATAACCACGGCTTCAATCTCAGCCTCGATCCAAGGAGTATTCACCGTAATGCGAGCTATCGGTAGATCCTTGCACAGACTAGTTTCAGCT
The DNA here is from genome assembly GCA_036898135.1 of Oncomelania hupensis. Lineage (NCBI taxonomy): Eukaryota > Metazoa > Mollusca > Gastropoda > Littorinimorpha > Pomatiopsidae > Oncomelania > Oncomelania hupensis. Next base: position 68,211,052 of record CM072515.1, read on the forward strand.
AGAGTGATCGGCACTTTACGACCGGTGTAAGCGCATGGCGGCACGAACGATGCTCTAACCACCATCACATCGGCTCCTGTATCGCGTAGCCCTTCAGCTTGGTGTCCGTCGATGCTAACCTTGCATTTTGGGTTGAAATGTTTCTGCGAACATGGAACACACAGTTCAGGTATTCCATCCTCCTCTGTGGTTGCTTGCGCACCTGAAACAATAACATGCGTACCTTGCTGGGCTGCTGCTCGCTTGGGACAGTCCTTCTTGAAGTGTCCTGTGCGGTGACAGTAGTGACAGGTTACACGAGCTGTAGTTGCCTGCCCAGCTGATCGTGCTTGAATCGAACCTCTTTCCTCTTCCTTCGCTGGCTTGACATTCTCCCTAGGTTGAGTGTTAGCCCTGGAAGATCCGTTCCTCGGCGATTGTTTACGGTGCCGTTGTGGGTGTGCCTCCTTGTGTACTTGCGCGAAGTGTGCAGCACTTGCCAGAGTGTCGGGTTCGTGCTCCAGAACAAACGACGCCGTGTCAGCGGGAAGACTTTCCATAAACTGTTCCAAAAGCATCAGCTCCATTAGATCCTCGTACTTCTGTCGCTTGCCGGCCATCTCCACCCAGCGATCGGCAAAAAGACGTAAACGGGCAATAAACTGTGTGTACGTTTCGCCTTCTCTCACCTTTGCTCTACGCAATCGCTGACGGTAGACATTAGCTGTAAGCTGAAATCTTTCCAACAGTGCTTTCTTCAACTTCGGGTAGTTGAGTGCGGTATCCTCGTCTACTGAGTTGTAGAGTTGCAAAGCTTTACCCTTAAGTGCTGTACTCAATTTCACTGACCACGTAGTTTCAGGCCATTCGTGTGCACGTGCAAGACGCTCGAACCGTCGCAAGTAGTCGTCGAGATCATCTTTAGACTCATCAAACTCTGGAATAGAAGCATTTTCGACGACTATGCGACTCGTCGATGCCACCGGTTGATGACTGGCATTCTGCAGTTTCGCCATCTTCTCTGCATGAGACAGTCTCATCGATTCCAATTTATACTCTAAGTCTCTCTCTTGTTTGGTAGTTTGCTCTTTCAGTGACCACTCCCGTTGGGTAAGACGCTCTTCACGCTCCCTTTGCTCCCTGGCTAGCCTCTCTTCTGTAGCAGCTTTTGCCTGGTCAGCCAAAGTGTGACGCACAAAATCAGCTAACTCTTGTCCAACCAAGTTGAGGCGTTGACCAAGTGAAACCACCGCTTCGGTTTGATCAGGTAAACCGGAACCTGAAATCTCGCCAACCGACCTAGACTTCGCATCTACGTTACCATGCTGTCGCGCGTTCTGGACTGCAGGAGAACTTAACGCTACATTCTGTGTTTTGCGCAAGTGTTTTGGAGAGTCAGTAGTGGCTTCGGCCATGACTACGATCGAACAAACTACTATCCTAAGATGTCAAAACAACCTAGAACATATGCTAAACAATTAATAATGTCAGCAACCTTGACCGTCACAGCAACTCCTGAAAACAAGTATCCAAATACTCAAATGAATGAATATAAAATTCTTACTCTAAGCAAAAACAACGATCAACATATTTACATGCACTACCTTCAAACGATCTAACTTAAGAACAACAAACTTTGTGAAGCCACAAGGTAATTCCTAACCTATACCCAGGATAATGAACTATCTTGTTAACTCAGCGGATGCTGATCTCAGCGAATGCTGATCTCAGCGGGTGCTGATCCCGGACGAGCCCCCATAATTGTCACGTGAAGAGTTTTGTGAGAAGACCCTCCTACGTCTCGTTCCAAGAACAAGTTAAGTTTAGATAAAAGGTAGTATTGAAAGAATAAAGAAACTCGAAACAACGGTGTAAAATTTCCCTTTTTGTTGTTATTTACACTACTGGACCTCGATCCACAAAATCTGCCGAAAATGTTTCAAATAATCTGTACAAAACCCCGAAATATTCTTAAAATATTCTTCAAATGTCAGTCCTGTTTAGTATCCCCCAAACTTCTTTAAAGTTCAGACATATCGATCTTTTTCATCATCTGGTGGGGACATCGGAAGTACCGTTGGCTTCAGCTAAGTCGAGAACTTAACTGAGTACTGTGGTGATAGTCGCCCCTGCAGTGGATGATGTTGCTGATGAAGGAGTGGGCTGGTAGAATAAAATGTTGGCAGCGGATGGATGGTCGGTTGGTTGGTTGGTTGGTGTTGTAGATGGTGGTGTGGTCGGTGGGTTGGATGATTGTATGGTCCTTCCCTCTCTCAAGGTAATGGATCCGTGAGGTCTCCCCAGGCAAGGGATCCAGGAAAGAGAAAGAAAATCTCAAAAGATTATGTTGTTATATAAAAGTGTATCCAATGATGCATGTGTCACAGATAATCCAGGCCTACTATAATTCCACAAGACTAGACCTGCTTTTATTCTAAATTGTTCTGTGCTGTCCTGACACAACTGTCACTCTGTTCCTGACCTGACACTGCAGTAATGTCCAGAAGTTTTACATAACACTTTGCTTAGTCAATTGAAAACTGCACACGCTGTAAACCAAACCTATCTCTGCCACAGAAATAGTATATAATTATAATTTTAACAGCGCTCCGTTATTTGTGCATAAATAACGAATACAACAAAGCCAGTTTTCACAAAAACATATTCGCTAAGCTAGCGAGAACCACAAACGTGTTACAACGTGTCTCTACTCTAGTAGACGGCAAAGAAGTGACGATTCTTACTGCGCTTTCGAAATCTATCGCTCACTTTCTTCAAAACTTGCATTTTGCACGGACTACACGGGTAAACTTAACCTCCGGAAGAAACCATGCTAGGCCATACTCTACAGTTATCAAACAGACAAACACGGGTTTATTATATCACATAGTTTATTTCCACAAACTTTATACATAATATAATACATTGTCATTTTGCATGTGACACTACCCCTTTCCTTGGGAAGGTTATCCCCTTCTGCTATATCGCCAATGGTGGGTGTAGACGTTAAACCTCAATGTTCATTCAAATGTTTTTATTTGCGTGACATTTTTTGAAAAAAATAGTATATAGAGAAAAAAGATTGAGGTGTTGGGAAAATTTTGTATGTGCATGTGTCCTGATTTTTCTCCCTGTGATGATTTTGTAGACGCGAGAAAGGCTGATCACATCACTGAAGGAGGACCTGGAGAAAACAAAACAGAAGATCGCTGACTTTGATCACAGTTCCATGATACAGGACGCCCAGCTAGAGAAAGAACGTATGCAGAGGTAAGGACATACGCACCTTTGGAATTCCCTTCCCATAGACCTTAAGCAGAGATTGTCATTTGAAAGCGGTGTATTGGAAAGCTTTAGGAAGGTCAAAGCTCACTTGTAGCTCGAATTTTGTGGTTGTGATTTTGTTCCTGATAGCTGGGGCCATATTAGTGAGTATTGAGCATGACCCTGCGACAAAGAGTTCTGCATCCTACAAGTCATCATGATCCTCCTCCTCCTCATCATCATCATTCTCCTCACCCTCATCATCATCATCATTCTCCTCACCCTCATCATCATCATCATCATCACCCATCGTCATTATCAAAATTTGTTTTTTTTGTGTGAATGTGTATGTAAGAAAGAAAGTGTTTTTATTTGTTGGTGCTATTTTGCTTTTGAATCATTGTTACTGAGCGGTCTAGGGTATGACAGCAGTGCAACTTGCAGCTAGTGTGAGCCTTGATCTTTAAACTCCATTATACACTATAGTGCGCAGTGATCCAGCAATGTTTGTCGTATGGAGAGAGGAAGAGTGTTTGTTCTTAATTTCTTTTGGTTTTGATATAAATTCAAAAAAGCTGCAAAAAAAATAAGAGTAAATTATGTTGAAAAAGATGACAGCTGGTAAAAAGTGTTAACAGGAGAAAAACAGTTTTGTCCCAAAACTCAAAGGGTTAGGTTATCTCACCAAATGAAAAGGAATTGGAGTCTCTCTTGTGGCTGCATGTGTTTCAGGTTAGAGAGGCGTCTTGAGATGATGGAGAAAGATCGTCAGGAGATGCATGATCGGATGGACAAACGGCAGCAGCGCAGAGCCAAAGACCACCAAGAACAACTTAGGTTGCAGAGGGTGAGATCATGTTACATTCATTAAAAAAAAACATTTATACATATATGCTGTAACAAACTTCTAAAATTGCCGAATGCGTGAAATTGGTAGCAGACTTGCAGATTTCGAGAAATTTGCAATCACATGCTTAGAACGTGAATTCGGAAGGTTGTTGTCGAAATAGCGAAAAAGGCTTTTCAAAGTTGACAAAGTTGTGAAATAGACTTCAAGGCCAACTGAGGAGTTAAAATCTTTCAGTTGACTTTTACTCCAGTCTATGTGAAGATCAATGGTGCATGTGAAATTCATTGCCCACTGAGAACATTTACTTTCATGTGACGCTGCTCAACTTACGATCAAATAGTGATTCCCCGGTCGGTAAACATACATTCCCGCAATTATCGCACAGGCAACAGTGAACTCAAAGCAAAGAACTCGGCACTCCGTTAGTTGTCACAATAAAAAGTAGATAGGCTCCAAGCGGATACATGTAAAGACACGAACAGATATAATCCATTACGTAATTATTATGTCCGACATTGTATCAATGCTTTTACAACTTCATTCATTGTTATCGACTTCGTAAAATCAGCAAAAAGATCGATTTCCTGAAATCAACATTTGTTTTTGTCAACTTTGAAAAGCCTTTTCACTATGTTGGCAACAGCCTGCCGTATTTACGTTCTCTTCAAGCCATTACCAATTTCACAAAACCGGCAACTCGGCTGCCGATTACACAAGTTCGCCAATTTCATGATTTCGTTACGACATATATATATCTTTGCCTGCCAGGCATGTTTCCACGTTTGTGCCAGACATTTCTCTGGCACCGGAAAGAAAGTTCAGTACCTTAGGCATTTAAGCTACTGTTCTTTCAATAATAGTTGTTAAATAGACATATTTAATATCAAATTAAAGGTAAAAGAGTGAAGAATAAGAAAAAAACCCACAAAAATGTTAATTTGATTATGTTATTGAAATATGTGTTTTGAAAGCATATTGATCTTTTTGAAATGATAAAATAAAATAAAAATATTTCTACATACCACAGTGATAAAAAAATTCTGGAGGAATAATTCCAATCACTGAATCAGCTTTACACACCAGAAAGAAAATTTATTTAGGATCAAAATACACTTTACAGTTTGAAATTATATTGATTATTAGCAGAGTTCGACACACTGTCGATTGTGCCCATCACAATGCTTAGTAAAATGCACAAAAAACACTCTAAAAACGAATCAATTTGAAGAAACCACGCGCGTGTCGATCGAGAACAAAAGTAGAAAGAGTTATCTCTCTTTGGTTAAAATAAAACTTGGATTGGACTGCGCAAAAAACCGGAACGAAATGGAATACTGAAATCGACTATATATCGTCGATTGGCAAAAACATGGCGGCTCAGATCGATGATATATCGTCGATTGGCAGGCAAAGAGTTAACAGCTAACACCACATTTTTGAAACAGTAATATATATTTTAAAAAAAAAAAATTAAATTATTATTTAAAAAAAAAAAAAAAAACTATTTATAAAATGTAATATTTGCTGTTGAAACTTTTGCCCTTTAGGATGAGAGTATAAATCAAGGCCTAGTCTTCTTTTGCATGTTCTCTTAAAGATCCAGATGCCCATGTCCTAGATGGGTGAGTGTCAGCTACACCAATTCACCCAGCAAGCACTGGAACCCTTTCCTCATCCTCTCTCCCTTCTCCTGCCCTTCCCCCAACCCCACTTCCCTTATTCCCGATGTCCAGCATTGTGCTCACTTTGTCAGGGTATCAGACAATGCAGCTAAAGCAACAGGTGGGCAGCTTGAGTTTAGTTCCTGTATCAGCCAGCGTCTTGAGCGGCTCTTGCGTTGCCAAAGCGCTATATAAGAAAGGTTCCATAAAAACATTTTTTATTTTAAAAAAAAAAACGAAAAAGAAATCTTTGGCTTTGTGCTTATCAGGAAGCCAGAGAGAAGCAGCGTCAGAACTACGAGGAACAGAAGCGCCTGCTGCGGCTGGAGGAAGAGAAGATGAATCAAAGGAGGGAAGAAGAACTGAACAAGAAGAGGCAGATGGTCAGTATGGCGGTGGCGCAGGCAAGCACTGCCGCTCTTCATTCTTTGTGTCACTTCATTGCCCGCGTCAAAGCGTTGGTTAGGGCAGCTGCCTTTGACGTGGGCAGTGAACTTTTACAGATTTGAACAACACGCTGAACGTCACAGTCCTCGTTACCCCACTAACGGGGCCGCGAAACATCATTAGGCCTTGAACGGCCATGTTTGTTTGGCTGGTGTACTGATGATACAGGTTCAAAGTGGCTCATTTTTTGACTGACAATCTTAGCAGTAGGATTGCTCTGGTGGTTCAGTGCTGACTTAGGTCCTTACCCCTCTTCCATGGATGGTTATCCCGATGTGCCCTATCTCCAATGGTGGGCGTAGAGGTTACACTTCTATGTTCATTGATATGTATAACACTGATTGCATGGTGTAACATTGTTGTATTTTTCTTTGTTATATGCGTAATGCTTTTTGTTGGGGTATTGCTGTTTTTGATCCACTGGTTTGTAAATAATGCTTTGCTTATTGGTTATTTACGATGATCATTTGCTTGGCTTCTGATGATGCTGCACAATTTGATAAGCGACTTTAAAGTAGAGGTCGTGTTTTACTGTTTGCTTTGTAGTAGCAGGCCAACTTTTATGACCATCCTTGTTTGTCATTGTAGGAGCGAGAACGCCTGCAGGAGATCCAGATGGCACGTGACCAGGAAGAGCTGCGACTGAGGCAGGAGGTCAGGCGTCAGGACAATGACTACGTCACGCAGCAAATGTTGCAGCAGCGAGAGCAGCGATTGATGCAAAACCGCGATATCCGGGTGACGGACGAACGCCAGCGACTGGAGTCTCTGACCCGAGGGCAGCAGGCAGGCTCCCCTAGCATGGCAGGCCCGCCTGGCCACGTGAACAACGGCATAGGGGGCAAAAGCAACAACAACAACGCTAGCAGCCAGGGCTACCAGCAGTACATGAACCTGCCCCCCACTCAGCCTGAGAAAGAGAACCAAGCCCCCCCACCCCCTGAAAGGAAGTCCAGCTACCACATTGCAGCGCCTTCTGGCAGAAACAACCTGGACTACACCAGCTTGTCCTTCCATCAGCAGCAGCAGCAGCAGCCGCCGCCGCCAGACCCAGCACCGGCGCAACAACTCCCACCCGCCTTGAAGAAGACTGTAAAGTTTAACACAGACATGAACACCTACCAAGACCGCACCCCTTCCCACTCCTTCTCCTCTGAGCACAACATGTCCCCACTCCACGAGCAAGGCCCGCCTGGTGCTAACGATGTCTTTTCTCAGCCCCAGTCAGCGCACACGCCGCCGTCGTACCAACGCTCCCTGTCAAACTCCTCCATCGGTGGCACGCCCGCCGTCATCGGCACGCAGGAAGTGTACAGGGACCCTCGGTCGCGTATCGAGGCGCAGAAGGCCGCTGAGGGTGTGGGCAACTCTCGCAAGCCGGTGGCCGACCGCATGTCTTTCCGCGACAAGATGAAATATTTCGCCCAGGAGGCAGGCGAGGACACTCCCAAGTACAAGCCCAAGGCCTCGAAAACCCTACGTAACATTGAATCTCAGTTGAATGGTCAATAGTACTAAGCCTGCCTTGAATGTTATTTTCTTCATAGTGAAAAATAATACAAAACATCGTTTTACATCTGAAGGAGGAGACTTGATTGATTGGGTATCGTAGACAGTAAATTGCGTTTGTTGAAGAAGAAAATTGTTGCAGCAGTGTGGGAGTTTTTACATGAAGTGAATGACAGGAGTGATGATAACTATTTGTGTGAGTGTGTTCAGGGTTTTACTACTAAATTATCAAAACCAGTAGCTTGAGTGCAAACAGGATTTTAGTTTAGAATTTAGCGGATGATGCATGTTTCCATAATTGTTGAAATGACCAACTTCATTTGCTGCCATATCGTCAACAACTTCCAGAATTAATACTTGCTTTTATTTCCTTTTATTTATTTTTTTCTTTTCATATTCAAGCTCTTTCAGAGTTTGCATGTTACATGTTCACTTCAGCAGAACAGTAGTGGACAAGATTGTGTTACTGGTTTAATTGTGAACTGATTGCAGATTTGACAGACATTAGTGGCTGATGTTTGTGACCGCCATTGTGTTATTATGAGTTCTGTACAGTTTGGCAGATTGTATACTTCATGGACTGTGACACTAAACCTATCTACTTCACTCGTGTTGCATGTGGATGTTGCTCTCTCTGCTTTCTTTACATACCAGGCAAAGCGATGCTACCGAGTTGTGAAAAATGGACGCATGTTTTTGTATAAAACTGAAAAATAACGCTACAGGAGCATATATAATGTGAGAGCACACTTATGTCCCTACCCTGCAAAAATGCAACTATGATGGTTTCTACAAAACAACAACAAATTTTTGTTGAAATATGATTGAAAGTGTTGGTGTCAAGATGTTTTTGTTTTGTACACTAATCTATGCACTCCACAAACTGATAACATGTCATGGTTGCTGTTTCACCGTGTAAGAAATGATATCAAAGTGAACTTTTAAACATGTTGAAATAAAATGAACATATTTGAATATTATATGTTGAAAACAAATGACGGTGATTTACGCACATAAATGATTGATTAATTTGATGATGATATTATTTCCCATGTTCAGTACTGTTTGAACAATCATGACTTCAGTTAGAAAGGGTAGTAGATGACATTGTACCATGTTGTAACTTTGATGACGGCGATGTCCACTTGTACCGCACATATATCCATCCAAAAACAAAGCTAGGTGAACTTTGCTATAATCAGAACAAAAGCCGGCGCGCCAGTGGATATTTAGGGAAGATGAATACTTGTGGTGGTTTCTACACCTATTGATTGGCCCTAGGGTAGCATTTCAAGCTGACTGAACAAATATTCTAATAAAGTATTGGCGGAGAAATTGGGTATGATAATATATTGTTTTGCCTGTGATTCAGCAATGTGTGTGTGTTGAGCGTTGATTTATGGCTTTGAATTTTCCATCCCAGGCATGCCTGACTATGGAAGACAGTAGATGTGTTGCCTAAAGTAAAAGAATTGGAGCAGCGAGCCAGAAAATGTGTTCCACAGTTTTTTTTTTTAAATTTTATAATAAATTGTTCTTTATTTACAACTTTTTATTATATTAAACAAAAAAAAAGGTAAAGGGAATTTGGAATCACGAAATAGTTGGATACATGATTTTGAAGAGAAATGGTTATGATTAAATTGAAACGAACAAAAGCAGGATTGAAACCCTAACCCTAACCCTAATCTGAATGTATGCAAATATCTGCATAAAACGTTAAAAAATGTTTCAACTTGGTTTTTTTCTCCCTTAGTTGGTTTTGCTATTTGATGTTAATAGTCTCCTCCCTGACTCCTCTGTATGAGGGGAAAGCATGAAATAATGTTGTGGGTAACTATTTGAGGAATTTGAACTTTAACCCTTACACTTGAAGTAAGTGATACAAAGGCAAACATAACATGACGATAATTTAATTAAAAAACCAAAATATAACAAATATACAGGTAAAAGTGAGGGAGACAAAATGAACTATTGATGCCCTCTTGGGGAGACAAAACAAACTATTGATGCCATCTTGGGGAGTCAAAATGAACTATTGATGCCATCTTGGGGAGAGGAAACAAACTATTGTTGCCCTCTTGGGGAGACAAAACAAACTATTGATGCCCTCTCGGGGAGACGAAACTAACTATTGATGCCCTCTTGGGGAGACAAAACACACTATTGATGCCATCTTGGGGAGACGAAACAAACTATTGATGCCTTCTTGGGGAGACAAAACAAACTATTGATGCCCTCTTGGGGAGACGAAACAAACTATTGATGCCTTCTTGGGGAGACAAAACAAACTATTGATGCCCTCTTGGGGAGACAAAACAAACTATTGATGCCATCTTGGGGAGACAAAACAAACTATTGATGCTATCTTGGGGAGACAAAATGAACTATTGATGCCCTCTTGGGGAGACAAAACAAACTATTGATGCCATCTTGGGGAGAGGAAACTAACTATTGATGCCCTCTTGGGGAGACAAAACAAACTATTGATGCCCTCTTGGGGAGACAAAATGAACTATTGTTGCCATCTTGGGGAGAGGAAACTAACTATTGATGCCCTCTTGGGGAGACAAAACAAACTATTGATGCCCTCTTGGGGAGACAAAACAAACTATTGATGTCCTCTTGGGGAGACAAAACAAACTATTGATGCCCTCTTGGGGAGACAAAACAAACTATTGATGCCATCTTGGGGAGACTAAACAAACTATTGATGCCTTCTTGGGGAGACAAAACAAACTATTGATGCCATCTTGGGGAGACAAAACAAACTATAGATGCTATCTTAGGGAAACAAAACAAACTATAGATGCTATCTTAGGGAGACAAAACAAACTATTGATGCCATCTTAGGGAGATGAAACAAACTATTGATGCCATCTTGGGGAGACAAAACAAACTATAGATGCCATCTTAGGGAGACAAAACAAACTATAGATGCCATCTTAGGGAGACAAAACAAACTATAGATGCTATCTTAGGGAGACAAAACAAACTATAGATGCCATCTTAGGGAGATGAAACAAACTATTGATGCCATCTTGGGGAGACAAAACAAACTATTGATGCCCTCTTGGGGAGACAAAACAAACTATAGATGCCATCTTGGGGAGACAAAACAAACTATTGATGCCCTCTTGGGGAGACAAAACAAACTATAGATGCTATCTTAGGGAGACAAAACAAACTATAGATGCCATCTTAGGGAGACAAAACAAACTATTGATGCCATCTTGGGGAGACAAAACAAACTATTGATGCCATCTTGGGGAGACAAAACAAACTACTGATGCCATCTTGGGGAGACAAAACAAACAATTGATGCCATCTTGGGGAGACAAAACAAACTAGTGATGCCATCTTGGGGAGACAAAACAAACTATTGATGCCATCTTGGGGAGACAAAACAAACTAAAACACACTATTGATGCCCTCTTGAGGTGGCAAACCGTTGTTGTTAAAATACATGGAGTGGTTAGTTGTCTTGCCTGAAGAAAGGGGGCAAGAGTTCAGTCACAGCATCATTAGTGGGTGCTATCGTCAGTCATAGCTTGTTCAGATTTCAACAAGTCAACAGATTTTTATTCCGCTAAACAATGGAAACACTACAACTGTCATTTTTCAGACCTCATTCCATTACAAATGAACTGTCCTATATATTACGTGCATTTTGTTTTTGTTTTTTAAATTTGTTTAATGAGGAGTTAAAAATATCTTCTTTTTTTTTTTAAAATTTATTTAAATTTTCTGTATGTTTTTTGGTTGCTTTTTAAAAAAAATTTCTCCAGTTTCCTTTTTAAAAATAATTATGTTGAACAAGGTGCTACATGTGTTTCTGCATCTTATTTAAAAAACCCTTTTGTTTTATGTCTCCCAACATTCAGTTAACCATTTCTAAACCTGACTGTGTTGGTTTTGTAATGTTTAAAGCGTATTCTTGACTTTTCTTTTTTTGTTCTCTCTCCGTTTGTGCTGCTCGTCTTCATAGCTTGCTCAATTTATTTTGTTTTGCATGAATCGTATCATTTTAATTTCCAAACATGTGGTAAAGCTGTGGAGTTTTTATGTTAGCTTTTATTCCAACATCCTACATCGATAAAAGTAGATCTGTGAACACGTGTTGGCGATCTCTGATGCGTTATAACTTGAGGTCGGATGCCAAACCATTCAAACTGATAATCTTTTTTTATTTGTACATAAAGTTTGAAAAGTCAAAACAGATTTTAGCAAATAAAAAAAGGCTAATTATTATTGTCTACCTTGTACTTGATGCTAACTACTATGCAATTTTGACCGAATCTTATCATTGTTGAACTGCATCATATCATCCCTAATTTAAATTGCCCCTGCATATTTTTAGCATAGCGTACAGAGCTACATGTTAGAATTTTCTCACACTGGTTTTCTTTTTTTTTTGTTGTGCAAAATGGTTAAATGATATTCAACTTTTTTATATTTTCCCCTTCTTCTTGGTAATACCGAAGTAATGAATCGAGGAGTTTTCAAGAATATCAGGTGGACGTAAAAAGGTAAACTTTTGAAGAACAAATCAACGGAACATTTTCAAGTTTTGACAAAATGACATGGTGACCGTTTATTTGTACATATACAGTAACCATATCATTTTACTTTTCAGCACCAAATATAAAACTTGTGGTTTTTAAAAACAATATGGTTATTGTGTTTGATTGTTAGCAGATGTACACAATGTGACTAATCATACTATTTATGCACGCTGTGGAAACTTCTACAAACCAATAAAACATTGAACTTGGATCAGCATTGTCGTCACTATATATTGTGCGTCTTTCAGTCTTTTGCTTTTTTGCTCTTATAACTCCTCCTTGAAATGTTTGAAGGACAGGCTCCATGCTGTTAGTTTTCTAATGTAGTAGCAATGGTAACCTTGCTTGTAATTCTGAACCTTACAAAACAGAAACCCCCTCCAAAATATTAAAATAAAAAATAACAAAAAACCAAAAAAATGTTTCGTACAGTTGAGTACTCCAAACTCGTAAAAAGTCGGCAGCATACTAGGTAGACATTTTTGATGATTTGGGTGATAATTTCGTGAGTTGTGATGCTTAGCTCTTGTACAGTAGAAATGATTACGGATTGACATTTTTGTACGTACAATATATTGTTAACCTGGCTTTCTTTTTCTTTTGTTTTCTCTTTCCCAAAACGTTTTTAGGACCATCGCAATGTTGATCATGTATTATTTTCTAGCTTGTCTAGGTAATGTTTTATAGACTAGCATAAAAGTAAAATATATCTTGCTGGCGGGGATATATAACATATGCATATTGATGCCTTTTGTCTAATAGCGCATGCCTTTTTCATAAACTGTACAGTTTGGTTTGAAACAGTTTTAAGCAATTTTTATGTTTTGTTCCAATACCGTGCATGCTTTTTTTTTTTTAGAGCAGAAAACAGTCGGATTCTGCTGTGCGTCATTCTTACATATTCATCCTTTGGTTGTGAAGTGAATTTAAACTATTACAGCCCATGTGACTTGAGTCAAAGTTGTGGTTTTAGTAATGCGAGCGACTTTCACCAAGTGCGGTAGGGCTACCTGAGCGAAGGATATTTGTATACGTATTACAAATTGGACTTCCTGTGGTGGAACAGTGATAAATGTACTGTATTGTGTCGTTGTAGTATACATTACTAACCTCATCTACCCAATGTGATTGATGCTTCATGGAGACTTTTCCTCGTTTCATTACATAGCACACATTTTGGATGAGTTCCTTGGGCTGTTTGCTTGAGTTTGGAAGGTATGAGTGACGAAAAAGAAATGATTCATAATGAATGAGGACTGAAAAAGGGGGTGTTGGCATTTATTACAATTTCATGCAATGATTTTCATAAATTTGTTTTGCAAGTTCAAGTTTTTTACACCGTCACATTTTAGACATTTGTTTTAATTTAGAACGTTTTATTTTATTTTTTTAATAAATTTGCTGGAAGCTAGTATTTATCTAAACTTTTCAGAGAAATATTTATGATAATGTTGCATCCCATTGGTTTTTATTTTTCACTACCATTACCAAACTAGTGTCAGTATCTATATTAAGTCAATCTACTATCTTCTTTGCTAGACCACAGTGGCTTACCTTTCTTGAAAACTCTCCCCAAACTTCTCATCTGTGCATGGGGTCTGTTGGGTACAGCTTGGGGATATTGGACGCTTTCTGCCAAAAGGTCACTAGGACTTTCTATGTTATTATTATTTAGCAATGTAGGCATTTTATATGTACGTGTTTTGTTAATATTTTATAATGATGTTTATATTCTATTTTGTTTGTGTAAACGAGGGTTCGATAAATAAAGTACATCTTCAGCATCCCCTGCATGGGATGGCCTTTATTGTAAAGTGATCCAGCTGGTGGGGAGTGCCTTCAGTGTTACCAATAGGGTTTTTCAGCAGATCTTTTATACGGATCAAAAGTGAGCCCTCTTTCAACCAAGTCGTGGTCCTGATTTGGCTCTTTGCAGTCCGCTGGACCCTATAAACAATGACTAACTAACTAAATAAATCTATATTAAGATCAAGTCTGAAAAGAAATCAATAACTGGTGTGATAATTAAGATTAGATTAACAGACTTGTGCATTTCTTCACCTACAAATTTATAAAACTACTGTTGGTCAGACGATGTAGTGTTAAATGAGTGGCAAACTGAGTTTGAAAAAAAAGAAAAGTATGTCACACTCATATTAACATGAAATCTGAAAGTATGTTTTTTATGATTTAAAAAAAATTAAAATAACATTCGTGAGTTTCCACTGATTTAGAATTTGAAAAAATATTGTCCAGCTTTTCCGTCCACTAAAGAGAGGCCTTGCACTGTTTTATCCTTAGATCTATGATTTTTGACTCGCATGCCTGCAGCAATGCGAACGTATGTACTCATTCCCCACAAATTTCATTCCTGATGTTTATGCAAATTTGTGCAAGATGGTTCTTAAATAGTCCAAAAAGGATTTTTTCCCCTCTTTGTTTTTATTATTTTCATTTTGGTATCTCATATATATATTACTTTAGAACAAGAAACTAGACAGGAACATATTTTGTTGTTGTTTTTTTTCCCATCAAAACCCAAAAATATTGAAATAGATATGAAAACTGAAATAATGGTGAATGAAAAGATGAAAAAAAGTTTGTTTAAACTTTGAATGTATTGAAGAAAGCTTTTTATAATTCTATATTACTTTTTTTTTTAAATGTGAATCAATCTGTTGTGTTTTTACAAAAATTATTCAATGCAAAAATAAAAATGAACATATCATTTTCTAAAACTATTGTGGAAAAAAGAGGTCAGTCTTCCTAAAATACTTGGTCAATTTGGAAAACTTGTTGACATGTTTTAGATGGAGTTCACTTAATAAAACTTGTTTTGTTTTGTCCATTTTTTTAAAATTTATATATATAAACAAATGTGCTTGTAGACATAATTATATGCATGCATATATTAAAATAAAAGAAGAAAAGAAGCTGTTATGCTTTATTTTGTAAGATAACATGGGTCCAAAAGACTTTCCCAAAGAAAAAAATTGAAGCATTCCTATTATTGGCAGAAATAGGTTGTTGTTTAACACAGAAAATGCGGTCTTGTTTACGATTATTTTCTCTGAGCGTGAGTGTGCACATGTAAATTCTTAACAGATCAAGTTTTATGACTGAGAATGGTGGAAAGTATTTGAATTCGTTTTGGATTACAGTTTGCAAGTGGTAATTGCACATGTATTGCAGTCAAATACTTAGTCACTAAAAAGAATATATTACCTTGTCATTTTTTAAAAATAATTCACTTGAATTGCAATCAAATACTTTTGACTGAAAGGATTTTTGTTTTCGAAATAATTTTGGGGAGGGGGGGGGGGGAATCACTTGTTAATAATTTCATATTTTGAAGCTGTGTTAGCAAACTTTTGATGCGGCAAATGGTTATGTTGATGCATGTGTGTGTGCATGTGTGGGTGTATGTGTGTGTGTGGAGGAGGGGGGGGGGGGGCTAGTCAGAAGGGATTTGTAATGCTTGTGTATCTGCTTTTTATCAATCGTACCATTTTTTTGTTTCTTTTATTCTAATAATTATTCTATTATACACACAGGCAGGTAAAAATGTCTTGCTGATTGTAAATAACAATGTTTTTCTCTTGATTTTGAAATTTTTGTTGTTTTTTTCTTAAGAAAACTTTTTATTTTGTTTGTTGTTATAAAATTAACTTTAGGCTTGCATGTGCTGTAATGCATTTCTTGTATATTTTCATCAGTCTTTTAACCAAGCAATAAAGTGGTCAGATTATTTATTTTACATTTTGTGTTGAATTTATTAAACACACTCACACACAAACCTCTTCTCTCTTTCTCTCTGTTTCTCTCTCTCTTTCTCCCTCTGTCTGTCTGTCTCTCGCTCTACCACCGCTTGGATGCTGGGGTTTTCTGTATAAATAGTATCCACACTTTGTGGAAATTTAGTGCTTTAAATTACCACAGTTTCTGTCCTTCTCATTTGTCCTTTCTCGTTCCTTATCTGTTCTATTAATCTAATATCTTATTCGCTAGACCAGTCACCTACCTTTTTCCTTGTATGGGGTCGGTTGAGGATATTGGACGCTTTCTGCCCAATGGTCACCAGGGATTTCTATGGTATTATTATTTAGCAATGTAGGCTTTTATATGTGTTTTGTTAATATTTTATAATAATGTTTATATTCTATTTGACAGGCACTAATATGACGTTGGATTCTTGGTCCACAAAGACATTCTAGCGACTGTCATGGGTCTCCAGTAGACTCATTACCATCCGTCTGAGAGCAGCTCCTTTCAACATCACCATCATCCAGGCCTATGCCCCAACATCAGACTTAGACTATGACTATGATGACATCAGACTATGATGACATCAGACTATGACGACAGCGAAGTCGAGAATTTCTATGAACATGTACAGGCTGTCCTTGACCAAGTGCGGAAAAAGGACATAGTCACAGTACAAGGCGACTGGAATGCCAAGGTTGGCCAAGGTGCGCACCACAACTGGGGAGACAGATGTGGACCCCACTGGAACAACGGGACAAATGACAGGGGTCTGAGACTCTTTGAGTTTGCCAGATACAACAATCTGATACTGGCAAAAACGCTTGGTCTCCACAAAAAATCCAGATGATGGACATGGCACAGTCCCAGGGGGAACATTACAACCAGATTGACTACATCATGGTCAAGAAACGCATCAGATCAAGCATCAAAATTGGCAGGACACGCACATTTCCAGAGCAGACATCGGAAGTGACCACGATCTCGTGATGATGTCCTTCCGGCTCCACTTGAAGAGAGTAAACACAGCAAAGTGCACCAGACTGAAGTTTGACCTGGACAAACTGCAAGACCCGGAGGTGGCAGAAATATTCCAAGCCACGATTGGAGGAAATTTGCACCACTCCTCATTTTGGGAGCTGGTGAAGTAGATGGCAACACCGTTACCACCACCTTCAGTTCAACTGTGACAGGTGCCGCCACTGAGATCCTTGGCAAGCACTGCACAAAGAAGAAACCGTGGATCACATCTGAACTCTTGAACCTGTGTGATAAACGAAGGTATATTAAAAAGAAAAAGCAGAGAGGTGATGCCTACCGAAAAATCAATAATGACATCCGAAAAGGCATGCGCAAAGCAAAAGGAGAATGGATAGAAGAGCAATGCCAGGAAATAGAAAACAACAGTTGTTTGTGCGATCCTGGAGAGGACTTCCTGTCGGGACCCATTGTCTGATACAATGGCTCCTATAGATTTGAAGTTGTTCACTATTTAGGGATTGGCCTTGGACTTTTATGTCCATGTTGATTGGCCATTGGTGTTGTTGGTCATCATTTTGGTCTTCTCTGCATTTATTTCCAATCCATCTGCTCTGGATGTCAAGCATCTGTACCAGCTGTTCAAGTTCTTGTTCCTCTCCAGCCAATCCATCAATATCATCCGCAAAACGGAGGTTGGAGATTGCTGTACCCCCTACGCTGACTGTGCCTTCGTGATCTGCAAGGGCATCTGACATGATGCGCTCTATGAAGATGTTGAAGAGAGTTCGAGAGAGTAGGCATCCTTCACGCACACCGATTGTCTATTTCAAAACATAATTTCAAAACAGTCTATAAAAGTCTAACAACAGGAGATTTAACAATAATTTTGACAACGTCTGTAACATTTGGATGATACAGAACCATGTCTACAGAATGTCCATATTCAGTTAATCTTAGATAAAGAAGTAATTCGAATTTAATTATAATCACACTCCATCCACCCCCATTCCCACCCCCTTAAAAATCCCATTCGCTTCTGAACACACAGATTGTTGTTACACAAATAAAAAAAATGATATGATAGGCTAGTTAGATTAGCAATAATAATGAACGGAAAGATTGATTGACAACTGTGATTCTTTAACAGTTTGATAACGGGATAAAAATAAGTGTTCAGCTAAAACGTGTGTTTACAATGTTGTTTGTTACATAATCTCTTGTCTAATATCTGTTGCATTGTTGTTGCTAATTGTATCTGATCTTTGCTTTCGTTTGCATCGTGAGTAAAAGCAGGCATAACATTATTTGATATGAACCTGAATCGTCTGTAAGTCATGTTGGGTAAGGAGTGTAAAGGCAGGGAAACATAATGTATCGCATTCGTTAGAGTACAATACAATTCAATTCAATATAATACAGCGCAATATAAAATATGAAAGAAAAGACAACACACCATCAAACCACAAAGGAATTCTTTGTTCTAGTAAGCTTACTCCGGTATTATAGCTACCGTGCACAATAGCAGTGCTTGTCAAACTGACTGTCAGTGTCACCCTTGTCCAATAATGTTATTACGTGACTTCAGCTCGGAAAGAAAGTTCCAATATAAGAGAGAGAGAGAGAGAGAGAGAGAGAGAGAGAGAGAGAGAGAGAGAGAGAGAGAGAGAGAGAGAGAGAGAGAGAGAGAGAGAGTTAAAAACAAGTTTTCGTTCTTTGTTCTCAGATAGGTTAAGAGTTGTTTACGGCGCTGGGCGATACAGGATCTAACTCAAAACGCTGGCTGCCTAATGACCTGTCATAATTGGAAGGTTCGTGGGAGTTCCAACACTTTTGTTTTCCCCGAGTGTTCTCAGATCCCGAACCTAGGTCGACTACCATTCCCCCCGTCACCCACCCGCTCCCCCAAAAAATAAAAATAAAAAAAGGTTTAGAAACCAAGGTTTGGGATCTGAAAACCTCTACTATAAAGTATTTGAACCTGCACGGATCTTCCAAGAACCTCCAAATTAACAGGCCATGAGGCGTATCGAAAAACAGAGAGAGAGAGAGAGAGGTGGGGCGGGAGAGAGAGCGAGAGGGAGAGAGAGGGAGAGAGAGAGGGAGGGAGTCGGAGGAGTGGGATGGTGGGTAGAACAGAGACAACTAGCTGTATGGGAGCAAGCCTATTCATATAAGCACGCTCTCCTTCCTCAAGCTTCTTATAACACAAAGCGGATCAGATCCTACGTGTGGTCTTTTAGCCCCCTATCCCAACCCCTCTTCCTTCTTAACCCACCCTATACCCCCCCCCCACTCCTTCACCACCTCCAACCTCCTTTAGCTCCCTCTCCATTTGTTGTAGTGCTTTGTGGTGATGAAGTCTTGTATAGTGCAGACAGTCTACACAAAATCAATACGAGTCTACAAGTCATGCTCATTGCACTTACCCCTCTCTTCTCTCTCTCCCCCCCCTCCGCCCTCCAAAAAATAAAATAAAATAAAATAAAATAAAATAAAATAAAATAAAATAAAATAAAATAAAATAAAATAAATAAATAAAAATTGGAGAATGGCCATGGGATGCTGAATGACAATATATACACTATGTAATGAATGGATATTTAGTGTAGGTGCAATATATATATATATATATATGACTCCTAAAGAATTATGTGTGCGTGCACGTTCTCTCTGTTAACTACCACACCCACAAACGTACGGACTTTTCTCAACACAAACAAACACCAACACCAGATATCCGTTCCACGTTCTCGAAATTTATATAAATAATCAACAATAATCCTTATCAATCTCTCACTCTAATCTTTCACACAAAATACTTCAACACCGTTTCACTTTATACACCAATCCCACACTGGTTTGATAATGCCGCACTAGAGCGACCGAGCCTGGATAAACGACGTCAGGCAATTTCTTGTCCTGGCCAAAACGATAAGTACAAGACACACAGTACCTTTTTTTAGCTGACTTCACACAAGCTGGCACTAGATGCCAGAGATGATTCACACGAATGAGCGTCGACGGGCGGAGGAGCGATCGTGACCTCCAGTCCACCCGATGTAGACAACGTAGACTTTGGTCACGCGAAGGGCGTAAGTCTGACCCTCTCCAATGTCCCTCGTTGCCTCCAATCTCTCTCCTGTCCCCACCTGGACAGCACGGAGCCACAGCCGCTCCTGAGTAAGCCTCTCGCTTCCAAGTAGGCCTCCAAGTAGGCCGCTATACGACATATATATATACAAATGTCAATTCTCTGACTCGGATAATTTATTCTTCTTTAGTTTTCACCCTTGGTCACCTCCCTTTGTTCCATCACTGTTTTACTTCCGTTTCGTATGCGATCATCACTTTCCTTCCTCCACCACTACTATTCATATCCAGGTAATCAGTTCATGAATGAAAATTACTATTAACCAAGCTCACGCATTTCATTCATACTTCATTATCTACTACTCTACAACTATCGCCCCATGTAATTAATAATATTATTACATCAATGAAAAATTATATTCCGTCCTAGTGGACAACAGCTCACCACCTTCCAATACAACAAATGCAATTTCAAAATAAACTTATCAGAAGCCGACAATCATGGAAACATAGATACCTGTAATTTCTACAGCACAAAAATACAGCTTCCACTTCCAGACAGAAAGTTCCACCGAACGTGTACACCACCTTGACAAGTTCACAGTGCCTTCTTCATCTTTTAGTTATTCCACAATTTACTTTTTTTTCTTCTTTTAACTTTTTGTTATTTCCTGGCCTACATACACATACTGCTCCACGGGCACACCAGCCTGACACAGAATTTTTGAGTGAGTGAACAATTTTTCCTCTAATTCAAACTTTGATTAAATCAAACCTTCATATCATTGGCTCCCGAATCATAGCCAATCAAAAACACCGTACAATAAACGAATTATAAAAAACCCGGAAAAATCCCGTTCTTTACACTACCCCCCCCCCCCCCTCTACGAAAAAAAGAGACAGACCGAGGTTTCTTTTTTCAAAAAGAGCAGTCTTTTCAAGAACAGAAGTTCTTCCGCAAAATTTATGGCACAAACTGATCAACAGCAGAACGCGACAGAAGATCAGCAAGAATGTTGCGATAACCCGGAAGAGGTTCAATATGAAAATTGTACTCTTGCAAAGACAGAGCCCATCGCATGATTCGTGTATTCTTGAATCTACATGTCTGCATGTATGTGAGCGGTCTGTGGTCTGTCTGCAAGATGAACGCAACACCCCACAGGAAACGTGAGAACTTCGAGACAGCCCAAACAATGGCAAGACATTCTCTCTCAATGGTACTGTACCTCACTTCCCTGGGCAACAACTTCCTGCTGGCGAAACAGACCGGATGCAATACACCCTCCATCTCCTGCATCAAGACAGCACCAACACCAAACGAACTGGCATCTGTACGAAGTACAAACTGTTCCTGCAATCGCGGCAACTGCAAGACTGGTGCAGTAGAAAACAAGCGTTTCACCGCAGTCAACGCCTCATCACACTCAGCTGACCACACAATGGACCTGACCTTTGAATCCTTCGTAAGATCCGAAATGGGTGCAAGCAGTGCAGAAAAATTTGGGATGTAGCATCTGTAGAATCCCAACAGCCCCAGAATCGAACGGACCTGTTTCTTGGTCGTAGGTGTAGGGATGGCCAAAATCTTCTCAATCTTCTTCCCCTCAGGCCGCAACACTCCCTCACCAACCACATGCCCAAGAAACTCAAGACTGCGAAAACCAGCAGCAATCTTCGATGGTCGAGCAGTAAGACCGTACTGCTTCAGCTTCTGAAGAACTCCCCTCACATGCACCAGATGTTGTTGGAAAGCTTCACTGTGCACAAGGATGTCATCGAAAAAATTCATAGCTGAAACTTCCTGGAGTTCCAACACCCTCATCATGCGAGCAAAAACAGCAGGAGCAGAAACCAATCCAAATGGCATTCTAACCCACTGAAACAGACCCATGTGGGTGGCAAAAGCAGTCTTATGCCTATCCACAGGATTGACGACAATCTGCCAGTATCCCTTGGCTAAGTCAATGCGAGTGAAAAACACACTGGATGCAAGTCTTGTGTACAACTCGGTGACATCTGGAATCGGCTCGGCGTCAAAAAGAGTAACCTTATTCAGCGCCCTATAATCAATGCAGAACCGGCACGAATGATCTTTCTTCTGCACCAAGACCACAGGCGAAGAATATGCCGAACTGGACTTCTCAATAACTCCAAGTTCCAACATCGTTTGAATCTCTCGCTCCACAACCTGACGTGAAGCAAACGGCAGATCGTAAGCCCTTCGACGAACTGGAACATCCGATGTCAAATGTACATCCAAAAACAAACCCCCTACAAAAGAACCCGGTTTTGCTGTCAGAATATCAGAAAAATCAGCAAAAACAGAAAAAATATCCTGACGACCTGACGCAGGCAACAACTCATCAAAAACCACTGACGAAATGTCCTCATCAGTCATAGATGATGCCAAAGGCAACGTTGGCAGCAACACATCATCATCCTCATCATCCTGTACAACACCCACAGACGCCAAAATCTGTCTTGTTGTTTCTTTACGTATCACCATTGAATTCACACCTGTTGAACCCACTGAACAACAACCAACATGTCTACGATGAGAAACCTTCTCCTTGTCAACATCAAAAAACCTGTCTGAAATCACATCACCCCAATCTACAACCTCACCTTCACAAACAACTGAATCAACACAGACTTCAACCTCAGCAGCGTTTTGGGGACGACGGTAGTACCGCTTTAGCATGTTAGCGCGAAAAATCTTTGTCTTCCCCTTGACCACAATCTTGTAGTCAGGATGCATGCATTCTTGTATGGTGTATGGTCCTAACCACTTCATGAGTAATTTATTTGTCTCGGATGGCAACAGAACCAATACCTCATCTTTAACGTCAAAAGTGCGTTTCTTAGCTGACCTATCAAAGTAAGCTTTGTTCTTTGCTGATGATTGTGCAGACTTTTGCCTAGCCAACTCACAAGTCTCAGCAATGATGTTCTTCAACTCGAAAACATGCAAATACAATGGCTGTGCATCTACATCCTTTGAAGACTGGTCCTGGGTCCAAGAATCAGCAAGCAACGAAATCGGACCACGAGGTTGGCGACCAAACATCAACTCAAAGGGACTGAATCCAGTACTCTCCGACGGTAACTCCCGACAAGCAAAAAGCAGAGCAGGCAAGTAACGATGCCACGCCTTTGGATGAGACTGAACAACCTTCCCAAGCATAGCCTTCAACGTCCTGTGAAACCTCTCCACAATTCCATTTGCCTGAGGATGATATGGAGACGTCCGAATCGCCCTAGTGCCACACAGTGCGTAGAACTGTTTGATCAACTCAGAGGTAAACTGAGTACCTTGATCGGACAAAATCACCTTTGGAAAACCCAGCCGTGCAAATATCGACAGCAACGCCTCTGCAACCTCAACTGAAGAAATGTTTTTCAGTGGCACGGCCTCCGGAAAACGAGTTGCCAAGTCGACCAATGTCAAAATGTATCGATGGCCTTCCTCCGAAGGTGGCGACAAAGGACCGACCAAGTCAATGTGGACCCTTTCAAACGGAGTAGATGACTGAGGCACCACAACCAACGGAACTGGCGGAGCCTTCCCCTTCGAAGTTGACTTCTGGCACACATCACAAGTACGAACGTACCTCGAAGTATCCGCTGACACTCCAGGCCAAAAAAACTTTGAAAGAACTCGCGTCAAAGTACGACGAGTACCACAATGAGCAGCAAGCAACTGATCATGTGAAGTAGCCAAAACAGCAGCACGCAACTTCTCTGGAACAACAATCTGCTGTAGAATTTGACCAGGCTTCTCGTACGAACGATACAAAACACCTGCATCCTCAAAGAAAAAATAAGTAGCAGAACCAACAGCTTTCCTTTCTCCAGACTGAGCAAACGCAAAACATGAAGCAAGACTGGGATCTGATTTCTGAAAATCAATCAACTCCTGACGAGAAACGCCAAAATCCTGAGAAACGTCAACTAAAGGAGTATGAGGAAAATCTTTCTTCGCAGTGCGAGCTCGAGTAGTGACAGCCGCCACACTCAACTCAACTGAAACTTGAGCACCAACAACAGAATCTGTCAACCCAGCAATGTTCCCAATGATCAAATCAGCAACTGGGTCAGGAAGCACCGCACAAACCAACTGACCTGAAAAATATGGAGTTGAAACTGCAAGTTTGGCAAGTGGATAAACAGTAATCTCACCTCCAAATGTCTTACAACGAACTTGTCCTTCGATGTACTCGAGGGATGACACCAATCGCTGACGCACACCACAAATAGTAGCACCTGTGTCACGAAGTACAGAACATGGTGTACCCTTCACTGTACCCAACTCCAAATGTAGATGACCAACAGCTGGACTAGCAACTGAACAGACAACTTCAGGATCAACAGGCAATGCAGCCGAAACAACCTGAGTCTTTTGTGTATCTGTTTTGAGTGCAGAAGAACCAAACGGACAATTTTTCTTAACATGTCCCCCCAACCCACAAATGTAGCATGGATTTGTCGGATTGTTTCTAAGTGGACATTTGAAAGAAGAATGGCCACTGCCTTTGCAAAGTTGACATTTACCAGAAAAATTCATGGACGAGCCACGTCCGAATCCACCACGACTTTGACCTTGATTAGAATCTGGAACAGTAGGTGGCGCACTTCGATTAAAGTTCCAGCGGCCACGGTAACCAACCTGACGTCGATAACCACCGTATCCACCGCGAAAATCCGAACGACCCGAAGCGGCATTAGTTTCAGCAACGGTATTGAACTGACCAACCGACGCGAACGCAGAAGTACTGGCTTTGCGAGCCAAATTCTTACCCGGACGAGCAAGACGGTAACTTTCGGCACAATTCACCATGTCATTGAGGCTGACCAATCCTCGTTCGCGAATGAAAGTGGCAAGATCTGCAGACACACTTTGTAGAAATTGTTCGCCTAGTACCAAATCAACTATGCCATCTAGAGTACGTTTGACACCCGAAAGTGCAACCCATCGATCAAACAATCGATTAAGCTCAATGCCAAAAGTTTGAAACGGTTCATTTGCGTCTGGTTTGGTGGCACGAAATTTCTCTCTGAAACCTTCAGCAGTACATTGGAATTTCTTCAACAAATTATCTTTCAAAATGTCATAATCACAATGTCCATTTGCAGCTAAACTATGATACAAACTCAAAGCATTCCCTTCAAGTAAGGCAGACAAATAAACAACCCATTGATCCTTTCCCCAGCCAAGTGCAGTAGCATTTGTTTCAAAACGAAACAAGTATGAGTCAATATCATCAGTCTTCTCTCTAAACATGGGAAGTTTAGGAAAAATTGGTCTAGCTTTGAACTGATGCTTCGCATAAGTCTGATCATGATCCTGATCTTGACCAGCAACATGACCATCCTGATTAGCCTGTAGTTCTAACTGCTTTGTTTTTTCCCTCTCAAGTTCAATTTCTTTTTGTGTATCTAGTTTCTTGGATTCCAATTCTTTTTGTGTATCTAGTTTCTTGGATTCCAGTTTTCTAGCTTCCAGCTCCATTTCTTTTTGTGTATCTAGTTTCTTGGATTCCAGTTTTCTAGCTTCCAGTTCCATTTCTTTTTGTGTTTCTAACTTCTTGGATTCCATTTCTTTGTCCATTTGTTTAGCCTCCCGTTCTCTCTGTCTATCAAGTCGATCAAAACATTCTTGAACATATTTATGTTTATCAGCGACTTCCAGAGTAGCAGCTTGTTTGATAAACTTTTCAAACAGATCATCATAGTTATCCATGTTTAAAGTTTTAAAGTTTAATTTTTTTGAAAATATAAATCAAAATCAGCACCTACCTAAACTACAATATATACACTAAGTCCCAAATACCCAAGAAAGAATGGTAAAAATAAAAACTAACAATAGCCCAAGCTAAGCTAAGTCAACAATAAATTCAAAGTGAGACAAATCTAAGTAACCAATAAATAGCAGCAAGGCAAATCAATAAAATGATAAAGTATTAACAATCAAATATCAACAAATCTAACTAAAAATAGCAGTAAGGCAAATCAATAAAATGATAAAGTATTAACAATCAAATATCAACAACTATAATTTCCTTTTTTAAAACTAAATTCCTTTTATAATAAACAATAGTCTAGGATAACTCAATACTAGATCAATAACAGCACAGAGCACTTAATCTAAGTCCGCAAATGTCTAAACCCTATGAATTATTTCAACAAAAAAAAAATTTCAATACCTCAAAGTCAACACTATCTTAATAAATATACTGAAATAGAAACAAGTATGGCGAATACTAACACCTACTAAGACAAAACAGCAATAATATAAACGAATTCAACACCACTAACTCAAATAATAACGTAAGTTCAAACAATAAGTTCAATCAATACTGAAATATATATACACAACAAAGGAACAATTCAACAGAAAATTTCAAAATTATTAATGTTCAAGTTAAAGAAACAGATAATGAATTATACCAGCACTAAGCACTAACACAACCAACAAATATTTCCAAAATTTCTAATAATAAAGTCAAAACAAATCAAGAGATATATTAACTCTAAGCAAAGAAAAAAAAATCAACAATCCATTGCAAAATTTCTAATAATAAATTTAAAAGAAAAACAAAGTCAATATTAAATTAACACTAAGGGGCTTTGTAACTAACCTATAATAAAATAAGAACGTGGAACTACTAATTCATTCACTGATTCACACACACAAAGTTAGGCCTACAGAACAAAGATAACTACAAGCAATGTAAACAAACCAATACTAGTACAGCAGAAAGAGCACTGAAAAAGAATATAGACCCCACAGGTAGAAAAAGATACTAAGCCCTTGAGCAACTCTGAAACTATACAGGAGCGCCCTACCGTGAAACTGGAGACGGTCTAAAAACCACTACTTAATAACAACAAACATCACACAATCGCAAGTCACAAATCACTTCACAGGCAAACAAGGGAGACAATCTAAACTCTACCCAATAATGTGAAAGAATTGACCTAGATACTACCAACCTTTGAACTACAATACTAACACAGAGACTAACAGGGTCACCAGATGTAATGAATGGATATTTAGTGTAGGTGCAATATATATATATATGACTCCTAAAGAATTATGTGTGCGTGCACGTTCTCTCTGTTAACTACCACACCCACAAACGTACGGACTTTTCTCAACACAAACAAACACCAACACCAGATATCCGTTCCACGTTCTCGAAATTTATATAAATAATCAACAATAATCCTTATCAATCTCTCACTCTAATCTTTCACACAAAATACTTCAACACCGTTTCACTTTATACACCAATCCCACACTGGTTTGATAATGCCGCACTAGAGCGACCGAGCCTGGATAAACGACGTCAGGCAATTTCTTGTCCTGGCCAAAACGATAAGTACAAGACACACAGTACCTTTTTTTAGCTGACTTCACACAAGCTGGCACTAGATGCCAGAGATGATTCACACGAATGAGCGTCGACGGGCGGAGGAGCGATCGTGACCTCCAGTCCACCCGAAGTAGACAACGTAGACTTTGGTCACGCGAAGGGCGTAAGTCTGACCCTCTCCAATGTCCCTCGTTGCCTCCAATCTCTCTCCTGTCCCCACCTGGACAGCACGGAGCCCCAGCCGCTCCTGAGTAAGCCTCTCGCTTCCAAGTAGGCCTCCAAGTAGGCCGCTATACGACATATATATATATACAAATGTCAATTCTCTGACTCGGATAATTTATTCTTCTTTAGTTTTCACCCTTGGTCACCTCCCTTTGTTCCATCACTGTTTTACTTCCGTTTCGTATGCGATCATCACTCTCCTTCCTCCACCACTACTATTCATATCCAGGTAATCAGTTCATGAATGAAAATTACTATTAACCAAGCTCACGCATTTCATTCATACTTCATTATCTACTACTCTACAACTATCGCCCCATGTAATTAATAATATTATTACATCAATGAAAAATTATATTCCGTCCTAGTGGACAACAGCTCACCACCTTCCAATACAACAAATGCAATTTCAAAATAAACTTATCAGAATCCGACAGTCATGGAAACATAGATACCTGTAATTTCTACAGCACAAAAATACAGCTTCCACTTCCAGACAGAAAGTTCCACCGAACGTGTACACCACCTTGACAAGTTCACAGTGCCTTCTTCATCTTTTAGTTATTCCACAATTTACTTTTTTTTCTTCTTTTAACTTTTTGTTATTTCCTGGCCTACATACACATACTGCTCCACGGGCACACCAGCCTGACACAGAATTTTTGAGTGAGTGAACAATTTTTCCTCTAATTCAAACCTTCATATCATTGGCTCCCGAATCATAGCCAATCAAAAACACCGTACAATAAACGAATTATAAAAAACCCGGAAAAATCCCGTTCTTTACACTTTACATACATAATAGTCCAGTGTGGCACAGTCTGTAACGCTACAAAGTAAGTCTATATTAGCTTCCTATTCTATCCTATCCTATCCCGTAACTCGAAAGTCGTTGGGGCATCACAGATGATCGTTTAACCAGCGTATTCCATCTTTATCTGTCCTCAGCAACCCTCATGGCTTCGCTCAGTGTCAAGCCAGTCCCCTCCAATGTTGTCCTCCCATCTCTTTTTATGTCTCCTTCTGCCTCATTGCACCGTGTCATTCAGGATAGTCTTTGCAAGGCCTTATGCTCTGGAGACCTGGCCTTACCATCATCAGAGTTTCCGTTTCTTTACCGCTGTGAACGTGTCATCGTTTTGTCCAATGGCTTGTGTGATGGTCTGTAGAATTTCGTTGTTGGTGATGTGCTGGGTATAGGAAATTACCATAAGTCTGTTGTTGTTTGTAGATTATAGTCACACGACACTTTCGCATAGAGGTGACTACTTGACCGATTTATACTGACACCAGCGGGCCAGTTGTTGGTAAAGGGGAAAATAATATGATCACACGTTGATCAATCCGGGATTCGAACCAGCGACCTTTCGGTTACTAGCAAGACGCTCTTACCAACTGAGCTACCCGGCCCCTCAACCATAAGTCTTCTGTAGCACCTCATCTTTATACCACGGAATTAGATCACTGATCTAATTCCGTGTTTATACTTTGTATTCTTCGTTGTAGGTCTGCTGTAAGGGGCCATGGTTTAACCCATTTGCAAGGGAGGTAAGCCATAAAAGTGGCTTGTAAGCGTTATATTAGAGTTGTCCGTCTAGGTATAGCAAAGAGCTTATATAGCCTTTGAGTATAGTCTGTGACGTAACTCAAACCATCAGCTAAACAGTATGACTGCATTTTTTTGTTGTTGTCAGACCCGCCATGAATTGGAATACCCTTAATGAGTACTGAAACCCGATTTTGTTTCATGGCAGAGCGATTATATTAAGGATTAGGCCGGCGAAAGAGTAGTAAGGGCCTGTTAATCATTACCCTTTTAGGCAGAAGTCTGAGTAACCGGTTGAAGACAAAGGGCAGAATAAATAACAGTAACTGCTTACAGCTGAATTATATGACTGATTAATTTTTGTTGATGTACAACAGAACTACTTGTCATGACCTCTGATATGACCCATCAAACCAGATACCAACATTAAAATATAGTGTGTAAGCGTACAGGAAAATAGGGGAATTAAAGATTGTAATGTATAGAATTTGTTGACTACCACCACAGGGACATTTCTTCAAACTGGGCGAAAACAGCCAAACAGCCATTACGCGTCATAATGTAGTTTATATACGATGATGCGTTACCTGATGTGCGTCAAGGATGCCTACTCTCTCCAACACTCTTCAACATCTTCCTAGAGCGCATCATGTCAGATGCCCTTGCAGATCACGAAGGCACAGTGAGTATAGGTGGTAGAGCAATCTCCAACCTTCGTTTTGCGGATAACATTGATGGATTGGCTGGAAAGAAACAAGAACTTGAACAGCTGCTACAGAGGCTTGACACCACCTCCAGAGCTTATGGAATGGAAATAAGTGCATAGAAGACAAAAATGGTGACCAACAACACCATGGCATCAACACGGACATCAAAGTCCAAGGCCAATCCCTCAATACAGTGCATAGCTTCAAATATTTAGGAGCCATTGTATCAGACAATGGGTCCCGACAGGAAGTCCTCTCCAGTATCGCACAAACAACTGCTGGCCTGGCAAGGTTGAAGCCCATTTGGAAAGGCAGGACCATCAGTCTACATTCCAAAAGTCAGACTGCTGCGCTCCCTTGTCATCTCCATCTTCCTATATGCTTGCGAAACATGGACCCTCACAGCAGATCTACAACGAAGAATACAAAGCATGGAGATGAGGTGCTACAGAAGACTTTTGGGACTTTCCTATACCCAGCACATCCCCAACGACGAAGTCCGACAGACTATCACACAAGCCATTGGACAACTCGATGACCTGCTCACAGTGGTGAAGAAACGGAAACTCCTATGATATGGCCACGTCACCACATCATCAGGCCTTGCAAAGCCCATCCTGCAAGGCACAGTGCAAGGAGGTAGAAGAAGAGGGAGACCGAAAAAGAGGCGGGAGGACAACATTCGAGAATGGACTGGCTTGACATTGAGCGAAGCCAGCAGGGTTGCTGATGACAGAGAAAGATGGAGTATGCTGGTTAAACGATCATCTGTGGTGGCCCAACGACCTCAGAGTTACGGGATAGGATAGGAAGATTCTTTTATGCATGATAGATATCAATAAGACACACATACTTTGCAAATTTGGTCAACCTCACTCCAATGTCAAGGTCACTGGAGCTACCCAAAGTCGGTTAGCATAGGTATAGGACTACTTTGAAGTGACCTTGACCCTAAACTATGAGAGATATAAAGTTGAAACTTGTATTTAGAGACGACAGATTGATCTTTCATATTATGTTCCGTTTTTGCGTTGATCTTGAAAGTCAATGTCATTGTAGGCCTTGCAAAAACAAACACAACACAGGTCATCGTACAGTGGAATGGCTGTGTATTTAACCTATATTATGCATGCAACAACATTGGGTTATTTGATCAGACATGCGTGAGAGGTCACGTAAGGTTCAAAGTAATCCCAAGGTCAAGGTAACTGAAGGTCAAAGTTATACCAAGGTCACCGGGTTCTTTTTGGCATGATAAAATATTTGCTGTACTTTATTTGATAGTACATTACTGTATTTGGAGCCGGTTGTTAATGTCATCTCAATGTCAAGAGCATAGAAAGATCAAAGCTGGCATTTCTTTGCATTTCAATGCCACAGTTTCATTTAGTTTTTTTCCTGGGCACTCATTTTCATGTTAAATATTGCGATTTCCATAAGGAGCATGTGAATCATATTAGCTTTGCCCTGCTAGTTGGTCTCATATTAGCTTTGCCCTTCTAGTAATTGGTCAAGGATTAATTGAGCTGGTCACGTGATCATCAGAAGAAAAGCCCTGAAAAAAAAAACTGAGATAGTTTGTCATGAACAAACCTCGACCAATCACTGCGCGACATTTGATTACATACTCTTTGGGCTTGTTCTTTCGCGCCTGGAGTCACAAATTGTCCACTGAAAAAAAAGAAGAAAAAAAACAAACAACTAGGCATTTTTAAAATAAAAAACCAGCGAAGCTTTTTGCAAGCTGCGAGGACGACCGTAGATACACAGATGGAGACGCGTCACAGGCATAGACGCTAGCGTGCCCAGATACCAAGCGCCTGTGGTCTGTGCGTGTCGCTTTGCCTATAGGAGGGGGTGCAGAAACTTGTGGAATGACGGGCCTAACTATCGTTTATCGTTATAACGCTCCAACAACACGTGTAAACACAGAGCTTTGCCACTGGGTGCTGCCAGCCTCTCACAGCTAAAAGTGCCCTTGTTGTTGCAGTCAAGACAGTGTGTGTCAACCGAACGGACCGGATCGGACTGAAAGAGAATAATTAGTTAATTCTCATCTACTGTGGTGGCAAAAGTTGGAAACGATTTACTGAATTTTCAAAAGCCTTGTTAAAGTTCTTACATCGTGTAGTGGGAATGTTTTCTTGTTATTTTTTTTTAAAATAAAAAGGTAATCTTCCTGTATCTATCAACAACGTGGAGGCGACACCACGGGGTTCAGTGATCGATTGCCCGTCTTCGCTATACAAACCGCTTACCTTTCACAATAGGATGTGAGGTAGCAGAAGCAGACGATAAGGATTTTTCGACTTCTGCTTGGGAATAGAATGATCTGTTCTTGGCATTGCTGGCTAAAAGACGATGTCATTTGGATGAAAATTGTGGGTGATGCCGTTTGCTAGCTGCCACTGTGTTCCGGGATCATGATTTTTCATTGCAAAGGAAAACAACGGCTTTTTTATGGCAGCGTTGAGTTTTGGCAGATTCTGAAGTTGGCAAGTGAGTATTCTTTTCCATGATACTATTTATTTATTTACTTATTTCGGAATCAAAATTTATGCTTCTAGCGAAAAAGAGAAAGGTCAACAGAAAATTGAACACACCAACACACGCACACACACATACACAAGGTACATTTTCCAATAATTTCATACAAATTAAAATTCTTAAACTCAGTCCGTTTTGATTTGTTTGTATTTTCAATTAATTGATTTGTCATTTTTTCATAAAGTTCTAACTGCAAATATAGTACCTTAGTTTATAAGTTTATAATTTACATTTTCTCTCTTCAATTCAATTTATCTATTATTAACCTTCAGTCGGATGGCTACAGACAGCCGCTAGATTACTTTTGTTTAAAAACGAATGAATTCTCATTTGTATCAATATCAGACCGTGTTGCAAGCAGAGTATTGTTTGTCATTTTATTTGTTTTGTTGTCTGTATACATAATTATAAAGGATTGACATAGTAGCTTTTACTTTTGTTAACTCTTCTCTAGTTTTCTATTTCATTATGACATTGGTATAATTGTTAAGTACGTATTGTTAGTGTGATCTTTGCAGTTTAAGTGTGTCTGATTGTCTTGTTGAAAGGTGGAGAGAGAGAGAGAGAGAGAGAGAGAGAGAGAGAGAGAGAGAGAGAGAGAGAGAGAGAGAGAGAGAGAGAGAGTCTTTTTGAAACCTTTTTGAAACTTTTAATTAGGGTTTAAGATTTTGTCCTCATTGAGAAGTCTAATCTTCAAATCTGTCCTTTATCAAATTAGCATAATGCTGAACTAACCTTTAATATTAAAATGGAAATCAAAGAGAGAGAGAGAGAGAGAGAGAGAGAGAGAGAGAGAGAGAGAGAGAGAGAGAGAGAGAGAGAGAGAGAGAGAGAGGGGAGAGCGAGAGAGAGAGGGACAGAGGGACAGAGACAGAGTGGAATGAGGGTGGAGAATAGGGTAGAAATGGATGGATTGAACGGAGGAAGTGGGTCGGGTGGAGCTCATAAATTATTACTGTACTGACTCATCTATACAACGCGTCGGGTGTTAGGGTAGGTAGGCCCTGGGATTCACTAGATATTGACACTTGCGGCTACACATTCTTAATAAAATCTCTGCCCAGTAGAAAGAATTTGGAAACGATACCTGCCTTTCATATTCAGCGCTCTTTGGAAATAGAAGTCTTCTCTCGCACCACACTACACTGAATGACACACGGTGCCAGTTCGTATAGAAACTTCTTTTGTGAGCTGACAATGGTCGCGGTCGTTAGTGGAAGCGTCTTCTTCAAATACCAGCTTTCGCTTTTCTTTTCGTTCGATTCGCTTTTACATTGCAGTGTCTTTATTGCCGTATCGGTTGTCGCATTGAAAACGGCTATTTGCCGTGTCGAACTGCCGTGTCGAACTGCCATATCGAATGTCGTATTGCATGCTCCAATTTCAACGGAACCTTCAGAGCAGAACTTCGACATTTCAAGAGAACGTTTTAGGTACAATTCGCAGTTCAAGATGGCATTGATTAAAGTGTGTCTCGAACGGGTGATCAGACGATGCCTGAGTCTTGAGGTATTCGAATTCGTATATACGCAGCCCGCTTACTCTGCAACAAGGCAAGAATCGTCGTTTTTCGCACTGTATTCAGCAAAAGATGCAAACCTCATCAACCGCTGCATACAAAATCCCTTTTCAAACATAAACCATCCAGACAGGCAGACAGATTGGACTAAGTCACTTTGGTTGCTGCAGTACGCCTCAATGTTGTTTGATAGAAATTAAGTACATTTCTTCTTGTGTAAGGAGTAGTGTTTCGATTGAGATGGGCACGATAATTAGGAATATTGTGTTTAGGCACGAGGTGTGCAAAAATAACGTTTATTTACCTTGGATTCTACGGTGTTGCTGGAGATGCCTTACATTGGCTAATGTTGGTTTGTTTCCGTGTGGTCGATATTGTGAAAACTTTTGAAAACTTTCTGTTCGTGCCTGACCGGAAGTTCCAGATCTAGTAACTAATGATCATATTTTCGAAGGCTGTAGAACATTCTATGACGTAAGACGGTTCTTAATTCCGGTGACGTTTTTCAGTTGATTGGTTGTTGATTGGTTCGTTCTGGAACTTTCTGTATGTTACGACGTCGTTGATAAACTGCGTCTGCGTGTCTGGAGGGTGTTTGTTTTTTGTTTGTTTGTTTTTTTCCCGGATAGAGATTTTGTATGCAGTGGTTGATGCTGTCATGCGTCTTTTGTTGAATAATGCTGGAAAACTGTATACCTATAATTCCTGCCTTGTTACTGAATGAACCGGTTTCGTGGATAAAGAATCCGAGTTACACAAGATTCAAGCATGGGCGCTGAATCGACCAAGAAGAATAACGAAGCTTAACGTCCTATTGCGTTAGGACGAATCACCACGCCGCCACCTTGTCAACAATGATCATCATCATATCACCAAGGCCGTGTAGCATTTCTGATATAGCCCGTATCCAGCTCAAGAATCGCTCCGCCATCACGTTAAACTGTATAGTGTATGCGTGCTCGAACGATTGTATTGAACGGCAGCAAGAACGAAATAGTGCACAACGACACCCTTATCCATCCAGCTGTGACTGGGCACCTGTGAAACATGGAAACTTAATGCAGACAGAGAAAAGAAATATGCACCGCCCTCATAAAGCTGGTCCAGGTCAAAGAAAACACGTCCACAGCGCCTCTGTCACACCCGCGACCGAAAGATGACAGGAAAAGTGTTACCTTCATGTCTTACCATAGGTGGAATGCTGGTGTAGAATGTTAGTATGGACTGTCAGTGGATTATGCGAGCGGGCAGACCGTTCTTAAGGTTCTATATGAACATTTTACTGGACATTTTCAGTGCTTCGCACTGTTGTAAAGCAGTTTTTCATGTCTGGGGACATTAAAACGTTTTACGTCTTACGTAAAACGTTCGTCTTGTTTTTGTTTTAAGCTACTCTGCTACTGCAGATATCCTACCCAAATTAAAGCTTTTAATCGTTAGAATCTAAGATCTGAGATGAGACTGACATTCAAGAACTAATATAGTACATTTGGTAAAGTTTAAAAAAAAAGTAAAAAAAAAAGTAGTACTAGTTGTAGAAGAAGAAGAAGAAGAAGAAGAAGAAGAAAAAGTAGTAGTAGTAGTAATAGTAGTAGTAGTAATAGTAGTAGCAGTAGTAGTAGTGGAGGTGGTAGTAGTCGTTGTCGTCGTTGTTGCTGTAAGAGGTGGACGTTTCTTTGCATTTTGATAAGTTGACTGCACGGTTAGGCGGAAAGTTTCAATTACTTATCAGGTATTTTCGTTGTTAATAAATTTAAACAGAGTTGTATTGTTAAGAGCTTCTCTGTTCTGTCGTTCTGATTGTCTTTCTTCTATTTTCTCTCAAGTTGTTTCTTTACTTTCCATTTCTTTCCTTTTCTCGCTGATTCTTTCTTTTTGTCTTCGACCCATCATTCCTGTCAGTCGTTCTTTCTTTCCTTTCCTTTCTTTTGTGCTTTCTTTCCATTTCTTTTCTGTTCTTTTTTTTCTTTCTTACTACTACTACTACTACTACTACTACTACTACTACTACTACTACTACTACTACTACTACTACTACTACTACTACTACTACTACTACTACTACTACTACTACTACTACTACTACTACTACTACTGATGATGATGATGATGATGATGGTGATGATGATGATGATGATGATGATGATGATGATGATGATGATGATGATGATGATGATGATGATGATGATGATTTTGGTGGTGATGGTGGATGTATTTTACGCGCTTTTCCCCAAATCACCAATCAAGCTCAATTCGGGGTTTTGAATTAATGATGCCTTTTCTTTCATCGTCGTTCTTTCTTTTTTTTGATCTAGTCTAGTCTTTTTATTCTTTTTCTTACAGACAGGCTCTGCCAGCATTACTGACTTCCAGTAGTTGAGTACCGGTACCTGATACTAAACCCACTGCAACAGCGGTCAGTTTTTGATCAAGCGGGGTTAATTAACGGTGCTCGTGTGTAACTGAACACTCCATGGCCAACCAGTTAATACCCATAGAAGGTAAGCATATCATGCGACGTGTATTTTTTGTGCGACCAAGGTCCAACGATTAGATTGTAGTTGATGCTGATGGATTTGCCAATAGCGTTTTGTTTCAATACGTGTGTGCTCAATCGCCTGGGCGTCAGACTGGGCTGCAAGAGGGCGCCTTGAGCGGCTTGAGTTAGATCTTGTATTGGCCAGCGCCTTGAGCAGCTCTTGAGCTGGAAATGTGCGCTTTATAAGAACGAACAAAAATGGGTATAATTATGTTGCAGTCCAGTCCGAATTTCACTTGAATTGCGCACGAATCTAAGCTGAGAGGAAGGCTCTTAGGGCCGATTCACACTGTGTTGGTGAACTCATGAATGCTTCCTCAGAGTTTACGTGGAGAGTGATTTAGTTTCATTTATTTCATTTTAATATCCTTCTGTATTGTGAAATTAGGCCAGCGAGGATGCCTGCTCTCTCCAACACTCTTCAACATCTTCCTAGAGCGCATCGTGTCAGATGCCCTTGCAGATCACGAAGGCGCAGTCAGCATAGGGGGTTGAGCAATTTACAACCTTCGTTTTGCGGATGATATTGATGGATTGGCTGGAGAGGAACAAGAACTTGAACAACTGGTACAGAGGCTTGACACCACCTCCAGAGCCTATGGAATGGAAATAAGTGCAGAGAAGACCAAAATGATGACCAGCAACACCAATGGCATCAACACTGACATCAAAATTCAAGGCCAATCCCTCAACACAGTGCATAGCTTAAAATATTTAGGAGCCATTGTAACAGACAAGTCCTCCCCAGGATCGCACAAACAACTGCTGCCCTGGCAAGGTTGAAGCCCATTTGGAAAGACAGGACCATCAGTCTACATTCCAAAAGTCAGACCGCTGCGCTCCCTTGTCATCTCTATCTTCCCATATTCTTGCGAAACATGGACTCTCACAGCAGATCTACAGCGAAGAATACAAAGCATGGCGATGAGGTGCTTCAGAAGACTTCTGGGCATTTCCTATACTCAGCACATCACCAACGATAAAGTCCGACAGACCATCACACAAGCCATTGAACAACACGATGACCTGCTCACAGTGGTGAAGAAACGGAAACACCGATGATATGGCCACGTCACCAGATCATCAGGCCTTACCAAGACCATCCTGCAAGGCACAGTGCAAGGAAGTAGAAGAAGAGGGAGACCGAAAAAGAGGTGGGAGGACAACATTCGAGAATGGACTGGTTTGACACTGAAGTCATGAGGGTTGCTGAGGACAGACAAAGATGGAGTACTATTTAAAACCTTTCCTTGCTCTGGAGCCATCGATTGCTCAACGTTAGCATTTATTTATTTATTTATTTATTTATTTGTTTATCCGTTATTATATAGCGCATTTTCCATTCAAGAGCTGCTCAAGGTGCTGACCGATACTGGGTCTAACACTCAAGCCGCCCGAATCGCCCCCTCGTTACTTGAGGTGCGTCGTCTAACATCCAGACAAGTGAGCCCAAACTGGGCTGCCGGGGAAAGGGAGAAGGGACCTAGTGCGTGCTGGGTGTATTTGTGTAGCGGGCATTCAACCGTCGAGGACATGAGCGTCAGGATCTTTTATCGTTTAAATTGACGATTAGTTCATTTTTAAGGTTGCGCGCCTGTGTGAATGCTTGAGAGGGAGAGAATCGTAACTTTTGTTGATTTAAAAGACAGTCGTATTGTTTGTAGCGCGAAAGTCTATGGATATGTATTTTGTGCAACGTGTAGTTTAGGCGGCTTTAGTACTGATGTTGTTTTTGTTTTGCTGCTCGCGGCCGTTGTTTTTAAAATTGCCTAGAAAGTCCCGTTTGGGCGCACAGGTACAGCCATCCACCATCTCTCACATACTTTCTTTAAACTAAGTAGTCTGCTGTTCTGTGTATCTTGGGGTGACGATTAGGTCATTACACCTAAGCTAATCCAATAATCCAATTTACGGCAGCACTCTTGGAACGTGACAGACAAATCTAGCACCAGTGTTGGCGAGTGAGTTCTACATTCCCAGGGAGTTTTCATGGTGTCAGACTGTCCGAACAAAGCTCAGTAGGCTTGAAATAATGTTTTTTATTAAAAAGATTTTTTTAAACAAAGACTAGATGAACACGAAGAAAAATGTAAACTGCTATCGGAAAATGGACTTTTCATATTACAAAGAAGAAGAAGAAGAAATGAGAAGGAGAATGAGAAGGAACAATAACTATAACACCAATCTCTCATAAGTCTTCATTGAGAACACTTGAGTTGTATTTCACCTTTTGTCATAAATCTTCATTGAGAACACTTGAGTTATAATTCACTTCTATCATAAATTTTCATTGAGAACACTTCAGCTGTAATTCACATGTTTGAGAAGATAATAGGGAAATTTACATGATGTTAGATAGTCATCAGATTTGCTTAACAGCGTATAAATAGTGCTAATTAAGAATAGTTTAATCAATGGTAAGCTATTTTACGAAAGAAAGAAGAAATAAAGCATAGTACGGAAAACAAAGCTAAACGTGCTATGGCAGGAGCGTTAAAAGATGAACTGAAATGTCCAATCCTGCATAGGACTTCTTGTGTTTTGAGACAGAAAAATAAAACCAACGCCCCATGGCAAGAGCCCTACCATCCAACCAGATTTTTCTATTGGTTGGGGAGCGTTTTACTGTAAACGAATTTCCTTTCCATTGTGTATATCACCTATGTGTGATTCTAGCGTGCATCGTGTAGTGTAGGATTGCACCCTTTGTCCTCGATCATGGGTGCAGTCAAGCGTTTCAGCGTACACAGAGAGGACTTGTATTCGATCCGAAGTGATCGCATGGAGATCAGATGCAATCGCACTAATCCGACCTCTTTTTTCTCCTTGGCAGCACTTACATTGGAGTCGTTGGAGATAAGATGGTTGATCAAGCGTTCTTGCACGGGTTTAGGGTTTCTTGTGTTAATGCAGGCTGCAGGGAATGTTGGATACTTGCAAGGGTCAAGGGGCTTCATAATTAGAGTCTCATTTGATGGGTGTGTGTATGTATGTGAGAGAGAGAGAGAGATAGAGAGAGAGAGAGAGAGAGTGAGAGGGAGGGACAGAGACAGCGAGAGTAGTAGAAGGAAAGAAAAATGCAAGGTGAAAATACATTTTTCATTGTGTGAACAATATAAACAAAAAAAATGCATTGATATTATCAAGTTTCTTCAGTAATAAACAGTATGTCATAAGCAGTCATTTTTACCAGTCACTAGGGACAGACCGTATTCATGACACTATATGACATTGCATGCAAGTAGCACATCATTATGTGACATTACACGCAAGTACACTTAGGATGAGAAAAGTTTGGCTACCAAACTACCAAGCGCTGTGGTTAGGCTACGTACGAGCTAGACTATAACCTTTCAGCTAGTTCAAGAGTAAACTCTCTGCTCCTGTTCATCCTCAATCAACTCATTACTAATCTCTAGTGGCTGCCTCGGGCGGCTTGAGTTTGATTCAGGATTGACTTAGCACCTTGAGCACCTCTTGAACCGGAAAAGAGGTATGTAAGACCGATCATCATCATCATCATCATCATCATCATCATCATCATCATCATCATCATCATCATCATCATCATCATCATCATCATCATCATCATCATCATCATCATCATCATCATCATCATCATCATCATCATGTTGTTGTCCTTCTTCACTACTACTACTACTACTACTACCACTATTTATAATAATATTTATAATAATAAATTATTATTATTATTATTATTATTATTATTATTATTATTATTATTATTATTATTATTATTATTATTATTATTATTAATAATATATGGTCCTGAAATTTTATCTAAAGTTACTTTTTACTTTTGTCCTCTATATGCGTCAGTATCCGCGTAATCTAATTTAACATACTACTACTACTGCTACTGCTACTACTACTACTACTACTACTACTACTACTACTACTACTACTACTACTACTACTACTACTACTACTACTACTACTACTACTACTTATTATTATTATTATTATTATTATTATTATTATTGAAAGTTAACGAGCGTTGTGGCCGCGTGGTCTAAGGCGGGACTAACGTGCCTTGTCCACAAGCTAGAAACGAATGGCGGCGGACAGGTGTGGGATCGATCCCGCCTCTGGGCGTTATGTTTCTCCGAATATTATTTACTTTCGACTCGGGCAACGTCTCTGGGTTTTCCGGTTTGCGCCCCTAGGACAATTTTAAAACACAACTAAATTAGGTTGGCCATTGGCGACTTCATCTTCCCCTGAATTTTTCTATAAAAAGGCACAATTTAAAAAAGTGACCCCTCCCCCCAAAAAAAACAAACAAACAAAAAAAAAAAACAACAACAACAAAAAAAAAAAAAAAACACCGAAGAAGAAGAAGAAGAAGAAATCAAACATATAGGTTAGTAGGTGTCCTTGGTATGACCTTAAAATAGCCCAAACTAAACATCAGTACCGCGTGAGTGTTAGCCCTTGCCAGGGTGCAGTTGAGACTTCAGCAGATTTTGCGTTCATCATTTGCTGTTACCATGTCGTTGTTTGGCCCCGCCACTTAAAGCAAGCGTCAATACCACGATCACACACATGTATTGATCATAGTGCCTAGTAGTGTTTTGTTATAGTTGTGGACATAATCACCAACGACACGATGGTCAGGTAGTAGACTACAATGAATGAATGACCACGCGCCACAAAGAATGAATCAATGAATGATTGGATAAGGGAGAGATGAACATGTTGGAGTTTGGGGTAAGGGTGGGTGGACCTTCAGCTTAACAAAATCAAGCTTCGGCTAAGAGTTCAGTTCAGTTCTTACATTTAAAGCCTATTCATGTTTTTTTTGCAATTATTTTTAGACATTCACTCACACGCCTAAATCTTACACACTATCAAACTTACACACCTAAACACATGAATAATATTCTGTACACTTAAAGCATATGTCTTAAAGTTAGTACTAAAAAAAATATTGCTGGCTGTTTTTCTACCTCATTATACCTGCTAGTCGCCCGTAGGGGTGCCGGGGGTTTCTGTATAAATAGTATCCCCACTTTCTGGAAATTTAGTGCTTTAAATTCCCATTGTCGCTGTCTTTCTCATTTGTTCTTTTTTATTCCGATTTTTCTATCAATCTATTATACTATCTTCTTCTTGGCTAGACCAGTCACCTTCCTTTTGTCTTGAAAACTCTTCCGGGACAAAACTCCTCATTTGTGTGTGAGGTTTGTTGTATCAGCTTGGGAATATTGGACTCTTTCTGCCAAATGGTCACCAGGGCTTTTAGCAACGTAGGCATTTTATTTGCGTGTGTTTTGTTATTTTATGATGATGTTTGTATTCTACTTTGTTTTTGTAAACGGGGGTTTAATAAATTAGAGTATATCCTCAGCTGCCCCTGCGTGGGATGCCTTTATTGTAAAGTAACCGGTTGGTGGAGTGCCTTTAGTGTTACCAGTGGGGTTGTTTCAACAGATCTTTTATGCGGATCAGGGGTGAGTCCTCTTTCAGCCAAGCTGTGGTCTTGATTTTGGAGTCCTAATTCGGCTCTTTGCAGGCCGCTGGACCCTGTAAGCAATGAATAACTAACTAATATCTGCTAAGATGATTCCTTTTGAAATAAAAAAAAAACATAACACGTTCTGGTCTTCAAGGGTATTAATTGGGCATTAAACTGTATCGTATTTTAATGTATTGTATTGTGTTGTGTTGGGTCTTATTATTCATGAAGCCGATATAATTTGTCAGACAGGGAATACTTTCAGGACGCTATAAGCAGACTCTGGGAACAGCTTGCATGTCCACAGACCCTTACGCACGGTGTGTGTATTGCGCATGCATTTGTCGTGTTTGCTTTAGGGGTAGCATGTCGTTTACCTGTTCAATTGTTCTGCACCTTCATCTTTTCGCGCTAGCTGATGTGATGGAGGACAATCTTTAGTGAAAGATCTCGATATAGACGCTCTGAATATTGGATGGAGGGGAGGTAGAGGGTGGGAGCGTGGGGGGGGGGGGGGGGGTGGAGGTCAAGGTTCGGAAAAAGAGAGGGGAGAATGTTTGCGGGTTTGTGTATGCGTGTGTGTGTTTGTGTGTGCGCGCGTGTGTGTGTGTGCGTGTGTGTTTGTGAGAGTGTGTGTACGCGCGCGTGTGCCCGTGTAGAGGGAGGAGGTAGATAAGGATTGTTGAAGGGACAGAAAATTCAAAATGTATAATGTCCTCAGTCGCTTTTCTTCGCATCTACCGATTCTCCTTTCGGGTCTTCACCAAATACTCACCCCCCTCACCCACCCACATAAAAAGGCGCGCGTGCTCTTGTGGGTTTGTGTGTTTGTGTGTGTGGGGGGTGGGGGTGGGTGTTTGTGTGTGTGTGTGTGGTGTTTGGGTGTGGATGTTTGTGTGTGGGGGGGGGAGGGGTTGTTTGTGTGGGTATTTGGGTGTTTGTGTGTGTGTGCGTGTGTGTGTGGGAAGGAGTGGGGGTGCTTGCTTTCAACACTTTTTCGTTTGACTCCCATTAGTGCCGATGGAAAGCATAGTTACTATTTTTAATGATTGCTGAAGCTTAATTAATCATACACTGCTTATTCTGTCGCTTGAGTTGATGTCAACTAATGCTGTGTACATCTTTGTTCTCTCCAGTTTTATTGTCGATCATGATGGGACTCGTGAACTGCTACGGTGAGTTGTTTTTCCTTCTTCCAAACTGAGTTAAGAGTTCTAATTTAAATTGTTGTTTAAGGATAGACTGAAACCCCACTTGCTAAATGCAGAATGACGGGCATTCAATTGATTGACCAAACACTACTGTATCACTGTCGTCTTCATCCTCCCTTCCAGAGTTTTCTTTCCTATTGTTTGTGTTACTGTTTTGCGTCCTCTTCGTGCGCATTGAGCAGTCGTTAGCGATGGGATATCTGCGCAATACAACTGGACAACATCATTATGCCTATAAATCATCATTGAGCTGCATGCACAGACATCATCCAATGCTAATCGACTTTGTTTTACATTTTTTCTTAGCTGCTTTTATAAATAACTGACCACCTACCCTATCCCCTAACATCCCCCTCTCCAACCCTCATCCCACCTGCTTCACTACAGCCTCTCTCGTCTGATCGAAACTATTTCGTTAAAAAATCTTCCGTATGAAGGGATCCACTCAAAACGTTGATTTTTTTTGTTTGTTTTTGCTTTGTATAACGATGGTTGTGGTCGTGGTGGTGGCGGTGGTGGTGATGAACTGATGATGATGATGATGAGGATGAGGATGATGATGATGATGGTGATGATGATGATGATGATGACAACGACGACGACGACTACGACGATGCTGACAAAGTTGATGATTTTTTTAAATCTGTTTGTAAAGAGTGTGGTGGATTCATATCGGTGTCTCAAGGCGGGACGATCCAGTCTCCAGGATATCCTGGCAACTACCCCAACTACACGCGCTGTATCTGGATCCTACAGGCTCCTGCAGAATATGTCCCGCAGCTGAACGTCTCCTTTCAAGGCGAGACCTACAACTCGCAGTGCAGTGACTACGTAGAGGTAGGCTACTCTCTCAGCAGCTCTCTCAGCTGTAAGGCATGATGACGCCCTTAACCCCTTAACTGCTGATGACGACTTGTCTCGTCATGCAACAGCGTGACGAAAAAATGCCAAAGAGGCAGTGATCGTCCTAGGGATTTGCAAAACCGGTACGACGTCACAGTAAACAAACCCACTCGAACGCAAACCGGTAGGCCAGTCACGGAAACCGGTATGACCCATAGCAAAGCTTAATAATGCGTCACTATTTTATATAAGTAGTTGGCGACTCTGTTAATGCATTTTCTGTTTCATTAGAAACATCTTCGTCTTCACATAAATTTCTTT
This sequence comes from Oncomelania hupensis, assembly GCA_036898135.1. NCBI lineage: Eukaryota > Metazoa > Mollusca > Gastropoda > Littorinimorpha > Pomatiopsidae > Oncomelania > Oncomelania hupensis. The sequence continues at coordinate 68,255,476 of CM072515.1, forward strand.
CATCGCCCCTCTCCCCCCTAGCAAAAAATGAAAAAAGAGATTTTTGCTTCTTCATTATTACTAGCCTATCTGCCACTGTCGCAATACATACTGACGAGCATGAGGGAAGAAAAAAAATCGAAAAGTGCGCGAGTTTAATTTATCCGTATTCACGATAGCCTTGCGCTCGCCAATGTTATATCATTCTGTATTAATTACCTCAAAGAATATGGCAAGGCTACTGAAAACATTCGCAGGCCTCTCGTCTACACTCCCTAAACACATAATCAACGTGGCTGGCTGGCTGGATCTCTCTCTCTCTCTCTCTCTCTCTCTCTCTCTCTCTCTCTCTCTCTCTCTCTCCCTCTCTCTCTCTCTCTCTCTCTCTCCCCTCTCTCTCTCTCTCTCTGTCTCTGTCTGTCTGTCTGTCTGTCTGTCTGTCTGTCTGTCTGTCTCTCTCTCTCTCTCTCTCTCTCTCTCTCTCTCTCTCTCTCTCTCTCTCTCTCTCTCTCTCTTCATTTCTCTTGGTTTTTTTCTTTTTTTCTTTATTTTTGAAACCAGTCAAACAAAATAAGAACCGGTAGGCTCTACCGGCTACTGATTTTTCAACCGGTATTTTTCTTTTCAAACCGGTAAAATACCGGTAATTTCCGGTTAAATCCATCCCTGCAAAGAGGTGTTATCACGTCATCATTATTGTGACCTTGTCGTTTTCTTTTTCGGTATAGTCAAACCGTCAGTGGCAAAACAAATGCACACGAATGGAAAGCTCATAACAGTAGCTGCTTAACAGTCGTAAGTTAGGTATGATAACACCTTTTCCATGCGCCAAACAGGAACATAAACGAAAGGAAAGCATACCGCCCACCCATAAATTGGGGCGTCTTTGTAGCACAGTGGATTATTCGTCTGTGACTTTAGTACGAGGCTATTGCGGTCACAGAGGGTTTTATCCGGGTACTCCGGTTTCCTTCCTCTCTTCAATAATGGTATTAGATGCAGCCAATATTAAAAACAATTCACAAATAAAAAAATTAAGTTTCCTTTCCGCCTTCTAATAACGATCTCCCTGCCTTTACACCAAAAATTTGAGTGATAGAAGTGTGTTTGTTGTGTGTGATAGAATGGATGATACATGTGAGCGTGTATGTTGGTTATAGATCGCCGCGCTTTGAGCCTGTGTGCTTTTAGTGTGCCGCAGAGACGACTCCAGTTGTAACAGGACAAAACTTAGATGGTGTTATTCAATCTCGTTAATTTCTTGTTGTTAGGTAGTATTCGTCTTTAGTATTGTTTTATCGAAATAATTACGGCTTTTGTGGTGGTTTTTTTTTTCATTTCTCAAAATAATTTATTTTGTTCTTTTTTATTTTGAGTTTCGAGATGGTGGCCAGACGGGTGACGTCATATTGAAGAACTGTGGCACGATGACGTACCAAATAGTGAAGTCAACAAGTCGGTGGATGTACGTGCTGTTTAGCAGTGACGGCTTCAGCCAGGTGCAGGGACTGTCCGCCACATATTCTGGAAGTTATGTCGGTCAGTAGCATGTTGTTTCGTTTCGTTTGCTAGCTTAGAGTCCCCGGACACTTTGCGCATATAGGGGACATAACATGTTCTTTAAACTTTGAACTTGGCTTTATATTGGTCTAATTTTCCAATTAGTTGGAGGAAAAGGAAGCTTAACGTCCTGTTGCATAAGCGTTAAGGACGAATCGCTAAGCCACCACCTCGACAGCAATAATCATCATCCATTTGTTTGAGACTCAAAGGCAGAAGATTTGTAGACCTTACTCGTTCTATCTTCTTGTAGATAACCTCCCCTGCTAAGGTCGGCCAAAAGGTGCCCATTCCTGGATGGTGGTGGAAACTTTTCATGTAATATTTTCACCACAGACCCTATAGGCATTGCGTCGGGACAATCTACGAACGATAAGATGCGTTCGCGGAGAGATTGTACACATTAAATAACGAAAATCAAGGACTTCTTTGCGATATGAAAATTACACATGTAATCTAATACAGGGCAAAAAACCCAATTTACCCTATGTTACAGATTACACGTCGAGACCTATTACAAGCCGAAGACCCGAAATGTACCAAACATTCATTTCTATACATACATAACGCTCAGCATGTTTATAAGACGCACAAGAAAATTAAGAAGACTATTATGAATGTTGATTTCGTTTAGACAGAATTTAACCTCACATTAGGCGCATCGTATTTAATAAGACGCATGGGTCAAACATTGATGGGAAAAAAGTATCGCCTTGTAGTCCGTCAAGTACAGTATTTATGTATTTATTTATTTATTTTTATTTGTTTACCGTGCATGCTTTACCAGGTTGAAAGTGCGACCTTTGCACATGTACAGGATAGTCGTGTTCTTGTTACAATTCTCTCTGTACAAATGACAACAACAAATTTCTGTCCTTTTTGGGTGGAATACACATTTATTGACTTAACATTTATTTATTTATAATTGTATTTATTTATTTGTTAATTTATTTTGTTTATTACATGCAATTAAATATAGCGAATATAATATAATTACAACTTTGCTCTTACGTTCTGTATTTTCAAGAACTACAAATAAACAAACGTTTAACTTCAACTTCGACTTCAACTTCAACTTTTTATTGGCTCCAAGTACATTTGACAACATACTAGAGAATTTGCTTCGCGCATAGAAAGAAAGAAAAAACGAACAGATAAAAACCCGTTACAATTTTTAAAAAACAACAACAACCAAACATTCACGCAACATCGACTCGCACACCAATAAACAAATGAATGAGGTTAATACTATTGAATAATAATACTAATACTAATAAATAGAAAGTCAATGTATTAAAAAGCTTTTTTAAATCGCAACATATTGGTGTCTAAAAGCTCAGACGTAGACTAGTTTAAACTATAAGGCTGAGCACACGATCCTTTAAGACGTTAAACACCCGAGATCTGTTGAACTTGAACAACCATTAGAATAACCAGGCTCCTTCAGATGAGAATATAAACCGAGGTCTAGTCTCTGCACGCACGCATTCCATCGCAGGGACTTTAAAGTTCCTGACGCTCATGTCCTAGGCGAGTGAGTGCGGGCTACATAAATACGCACCCATCACGCCCTCGGTCCCTTCTTCCCATCCCCTATTGCCCAGGATTGTGCCCAGTCGTCTGGGGAGGGGGGGGGGGAGGAAGGAGGGGTCAGACTATGCGCCCAATAGCTGCAAGTGAGCGCCTCGGGCGGCTTGAGTTAGATCCTGTGTCGGTGAGCGCCTTGAGCGGCTCTTGAGCTGGAAAAGCGCGCTATATAAGTGATTAAATAAATGAGCAGGTATAATTAGAGATGTATCAACGTATGATTATATATGGGATACACTACGAAAGTTACTACACTAGTACAGCCAGCATATCCAGCATGTCTGCACAACCACGTCTTTATAATATGTCAGTATGTCTTTACTAAGATAATAGATCAACAGCCTTCGAATAGCCGCGGATACCTTTCACAGTTTCTGATAAAACAGTTACATATGTTTTTGTTTTTGCAGGGACTACAAACAACAGCATAATCGACCCTATCACAAGTGAGTGCATACAGTCAATGAGCTCAAATAATGATGATGATGAGGAGGAGGAGGAGGAGGAGGATGGTGGTGGTGGTGATTGTGATGGTGGTGATGATGATGATGGGGTGGATAATGAAGATGATGACGGCGACAACGATATTTATGGTGGTATCACTTGTGATGATGATAATATTGGTGATGGTGGTGGTGATAATAATGATGGCGAAGTCAACGACAACTATGGTGGTTTCAGTGATAATGATAATGATGATGATGATGATGATGATGATGATGATGATGATGATGATGATGATGATGATGATGATGATGACGACGACGACGACGATTACGATGATGATAGTGTTGGTAAGTAGTGATCGTTATGAAGTTGCGATTATGATGATGATGATGATAACGACGACGACGACAACAATAATGGTAGCAGGAGCTTTTGTGACGGTGATGGTGATTGTTTGTTCAGACTGTCGGACGTACGAGATAGAATGCAGAAACAAGCTGTGTGTATCCCAGGCCTATCGCTGTGACGGTTTCTATGACTGTGGCTGCGGAACGGACTGTGACGAAGACGGCTGTAGCGGGCTCTCCCTCAGTAAGACCCTTCTTCAGTATTCACTAGTACTTTTGTCATTCTCTCAGTTGGTGTTTAGGCCACACACAAAAATATGTCTATTTGCGGTTATATAGGAAACAAAATAGGGTCGGTAGGTAGGCTTAAAAAAAGCAAACTTTTCCTCCTTGAGTGCGATTTGTTTTTGCTTTTTTCAATTTTTTTCCAGACGATCCCCAAAAACAAGTTTAGGGTCGGGCCAAAAAATGAGGGCCGATCGGGATACCGTAAACATACATTTGTATTTTTTCAGTCTAATGTTCATCGGCACTGAAGTTCGCAGTCCCCAGACCCAAACCCTTCCCTCGCTTCCCACTTCACCTCCTCGGTAGGCCTACATTCTTTTTGTTCTCATAATCACCCACTCAGCCACTTTGCAAGATTACTCGGAACGTGTATATTTTAAAAGAACAAAAAAGAATTGCGATCATGCGATAGCACACAGGAAATCTGTAAGTTTATTCATCCACTATCACTGTCATCTGAAATCAGTGTTTATTTATTTATTTATCTATTTATTTTCTTGGTACTGTTGCAGCCGAGTCCCAGATGAAACTGATCGGGGTGTGGGTTGGAATAGTTGTCTTCCTCGTTGCGGCCATTGCAGGCCTGGTGCTGGAGAAGCATCACAACTGGGAAAAAGAGAAGCAAATCGTGGGCGAACCGACTCGCAGAAAATACGGCTGGCACCTAGGCACGAAGAAAACCGGCTCCTTTTACGTTCCTGAAGTGCCCGAGAAAAGCGCTCCCAGAATCACCGCCTGCACCATCAAAGTCTCGGAAACAGCCTGAGGAATGTGCGACGCGAATCGCCGTTGTGTTTGTGCGAGGATTGACGGTACAACAACTTGTTCTAGATTGCAGCAGGTGAGACTCCGACCAGTGTCAGAAATAAGACTAGGAACTCCTGCGTCATAAAATCCACGAGACCAGCGTCGTGAAATCCACGAGACCAGTGTCAGGAACTTTGACTGCTTGTTACGATTGAGACGCACACGATAGATCTGATCATTTTGTTTTGCAAAGCACGCAATAATATCGTGTATTTACCTGTGATTTTATTTTGCCCTGTTACTAGAAGAAGCTTTGTATAAGGCTGATAATTTTCGTCGGTCGATATTGTTGCGAATTTTCTGGAATTACTTGTTTATTTTTCAGCCGAATTTTCCAGATGTTAGGGTAAAAACTGGTTGAATCATATAGGTTCGTAAACATTATGTGACGTAAGACAATGCATAGTTCCGGTGACGAGTTTTATTTTGATTGGGTGTTATTGCGTCATTCTGGAATGTTCGAATTTTTTCTCGATTGCAGAGAAGCTATATAAGTAATGCACTGTCTGCTTGTAGAGATGATCTTTGTAGTGGTTTTCGGAAAGCGATCTTGTATGCAGTTGTTAATGTTTGCTGAATAAAGTTAGAAAACTTTATACGACGACTCATGGCTTGTTGCTGAGTGAACAGGCTGCGTGGATAAACGAATTCGAGTTACACATATCAAGTTTCAAGCATCGGGGCTGAATCCACTACTGATAATTACCTTGTAACATTTGGGGGGTTAAGCGCGATCTATACCATAGCCAAAGTTTTTATTGCGACAACAATCGAGGCAACGTTACGAAACGCAGTCATTGAAAATAGCCGCCAACGAGTTGCGTCGGGAGGGACCAACATCCTGGGACTACATCCTCGAAAGATTCGGGTTGATTGCAAGGGCGTGTAGAGTTGCTTCGTGAGCGAACAGCAGACCCGGACTACGTGGCTACCGCAAGACTACGTCGAGGGATAGTCTTGGAGCTACATCGGCAGTATTACAGAGAGTGACGAACGGACGTCGCGTCTACATCAACACCAGCCTGGTACAGCGTCGCATACGACGGGAACAGTGGGGCCTACGTCAACGAAGGCGACTACAGACAAGCATCAGCGCTACTGCAGAGAGCGTGCTGTTCTCGAACAGTATAGAAAGGTGCAGCATAGTCAAGAACTTTCCAGAAAAGCATCAAGATGGCTGACTTCTGGCAGAAAGAAATTGAACTGAATCTAAAAGGCAAGCAGCTGACGGAGTACATCAAGTCTCAGGAGATAATACAAGAAAGAGTACTCGAAGAGCAACGTCGCCGTGAAGTAAAAGAATTAGAAGAGCAGCGTGAACAAAGAGAAGAACAGCGACTGCGTGAAGAAATAGAAAATGAAGGGCAGCGACGGCGTGAAAAAAGAGAAATTGAAGATCAGCGTTGTCGTGAAGAAGAAAGACTGGAGCAACAGAGTATGCATCAACTACAGGAAGGTTAACAAGATCACCGTCTTCGACCCTGAGCCGATGCCTACTGCAGCTGACCTGTTCCGTCAATTATTGGGGAGTAAAATGTTCTCAAAGATTGACCTCATGAAGGGTTATTGGCAAGTCCCCGTGCGTCATCAGAACATATCAAAGACTGCTTTTATAACTCTTGATGGAACGTACGAGTGCCTAAGGATGCCTTTTGGTATGGTCAACAGCGGTGATATCCTGAAGAGAGGAATGAGGAAGGTGCTCAAAGGGATGGATAACGTCGTATGTTACTGGGACGACATGCTAGTCCACACCCAGACCTGGAAGGAGCATCTGATGACTGTGAGGGAGCTGTTTCACCGTCTAACTGAAGCCAACCTGACCGTGAGATCCAGCATGGGACACTCAATTATCCAAATGTAAGAGTCCTTTTGGTGAACAGCGCCGCAATTGCATAGAGGTAGTATGCAATGCGCGCGCATGCGGTTTTAAAGGACGACTGCTCGCGACACAACCTTGAATCGTCTGCTATGGAATATGGAAGTCTTCGTTGATGAGATTGCCATTAATTAGTTGGCCACCCATTTGTCACAGTTTCGACTTTAAGACGAACACATACAAACTTGCGTCTTGTTTGAAATGTTGTGCCTAATTGACGCACAACTGTGCGTAATCGGGAACACTGCTTGCTAGCCCTTATCTCATGCCTGGGCTCATTGAAGCGCCGCTGTCAACGAGTGTGTCAGGAGTTGCCCGACAAGCATTTGAACCTCGAGTCTTTGGATGGTGTCTGGTCGTTCAGGATGAGACACCCAGACCTACGTTTTATTTTGCTTGCCTTTTCCACGTGGACAAATACGAATTCCTTGGACAATGTTTTGTTAGAACGACAATGGCCTCATAGCCCACAAACCAGTAGGCGTCCTATAGATCGATTCTTCTGTTCTCATATTCCCTGACTTCCGTGGCTGTCAGCTTGGATTTGTGTACTGTACGAGTCTACATTATCATCAGTATCACCACTGCACTATAAATCATCTTGAATAATTATACAGTACAACGAATTATTTTCTGTTTCGGCAGTCTTGTTTGACATCGAAGCCAAAGACGCCATCTTTTATTCTACAACCACATTGATACCATTGTACAAGTATTGGAACAGTATGTGTATTTGGGGGGTGATGTGAAGCTTCTGGGACGGATCCTGGTACTTAAGGCTAAGCCTGCTTTATTCGTGTAGCAGAAACACGTTGAGTGTTTTGAAAAGGTCCTGTTACGGACCTATCTTCTCCGCGTGTTGAAAGCAGTCTTTTGTATCCAGGGTAAAAATTGAATGACGATTGTGTAGACCAGAGATGTACAGGGGGTCTCTGTAGCTCTTTGTGTAGACCTAAGACAGTGTCTTTAATATGAGAACTTAGACTCGACATCTTCAAACCGACAGACAATGAGCCAAAAGTAAAAATTGACAGCGCACGCAGTTTGCAAAATAATTATGGTTCTTTTTGTGTTCTCTCCATGGAAGTTTTCTTCTGTGGGTAATACTCTTTTTTGTGTGCTTTATTTCATTGTTGTTTTTTTTCCCCAATTAGCAAGATCGTTCAACTAATTAATTTAACTAGAACATGTATGACAATACTATCAATATCTGTCCGTTTTTATTTGAGGAATTATTTATGCAGTTCCAATATTCATGTCAAACCTACAGTGCATCATTTTAGAGAGTGTACTGGCTTTAACGTTAAGTTATGCAGGAAAGTATTCGTTATATAAGAACGTAGTGCTTTCATTACGTCATCAAGTTGTTGTTTTTTCCAAGTTTTTTTTTTAAACATCCCAACTTAATGTTTTAAACTTATGTACATATTATTATTGTACATTTTATGGACTTATTAGTGTTTAGTTAGTATTAATTTTCTTATACCTGAGTTATCATCTCATTGCTCCTTTTGATTTTGTATGACTGAACTGTATTATCTCCCCTAGTTGATCTTAATCTGACTTTTAATTGGTCCTGAAAGGCCGGTCAGCAGATATTTTTAACCTATCTTAAACTCATTTTTAACTGTAATTTTTACGTCCCCTATATGCCTAGGTGTCCGGGGACATTAATTTACTTAACAAACAACAATTACGTCATCACTCTCAGGGTCCATGCTGTTGTTACTGTTTGCTTGTCCGTTTTAGTTTAGTTATTATTTAAAGTGCATTCCCCTGTGGGGATATTGGAGGAGGTGTGTGGGGATGGGGGAGGGGAGTGGGGGCGGTCTTTTAGTATTAATAGTTCTTCTACTTGCTGGAAATTTAGTGCTTCAAATGTCCTCTTTTCTATCACTTCTTGTGTTTCTACCTTAGCCTTTTCTTTTCTGTTGTCTACAGTATTCACTCTTTCAATATGCCAGCCACCTACTTTTTTTTTCTTGAAAACTCTCCCAAAACTCCTCGTTTGTGTATGGGGTCTGTTGGGTCAGCTTTGGAATATAAGGCTATGACGCTTTCTGCCAAATGGTCACTAGGGCTTTCTAGGTATTATTATTTAGCAGTGTAGGCATTTTTATGTATGTGTTTTGTTAATATTTTATAATGATGTTTGTATTCTATTTTGTTTGTGTAAACGGGGGTTCGATAAAATAAAATAAAAATTCGTCTTCCATTGGAAGAGAAGCATGTACGTAAAACTGAAAATAAATTATTTTCTTTTCTTTGCATGCGAGAGTTGTGTGGTATTTTAGTAGTTGTTTGTCTGTTGAAAGGGGCATAACTTCAGTTGGTTATCTGTAGCCGATCCTCGACAGCAAACCGGGAGTTATAACACAGCCCTATGTATAGAGATACACAAGGGGTGTGTATGTCTTTTAATTTTTTGTGCCACCTCCCGCGTTGCTATCGAAGGTCCACTATAGGCGCCTAACTTAAGTAAATGAGTGATGCTCCTGTGGTTTGTACCCCCGTTGGGGAGGAACAACGAAGCTTAACGTCCTATTGCATCAGCGTTAAGGACGATCACCACGTCGCCACCCTGACAACAATGATCATCATCATCATATCAAAGATGAGATCCTACGGATCTCTGGGGTGCCGGGGGTTTCAGTATAAATAGTATCCCCACTTTCTGGAAATTTAGTGCTTTAAATTCCCACTGTCGCTGTCTTTCTCATTTGCTCTTTCTCATTCCTGCTCTGTTCTATCAATCTGCTATACTATCGTCTTCTTCGCTAGAACAGTCTTCTACCTTTTTTCTTGAAAACTGTTCCGGGACAAGACTCCTTGTTTGTGTATGAGGTCTGTTGGATCAGCTTGGGAATATTGGACGCTTTCTGCCAGGTGGTCACTAGGGCTTCCTATGATGTTATTATTTAGCAATGTAGGCATTTTCTATGTATGTGTTTTGTTGATAATTTATAATGATGTTTGTATTCTATTTTGTTTTTGTAAACGGGGGTTCGATAAGTTGGGGTGAAGCCTCAGCCGTCCCCTGCGTGGGATGTCTTTATTGTAAAGTGACTGGCTGGTGGAGGGCATTCAGTTTTCCCACTAGGGTTGTTTCGGCAGATCTTTTATGCGGATTGGGGGTTGTCCGGTCCTGATTTGGCTCGGAAGAGTCCGCTGGACCTAAAGCAACAATTATGTAATGTAATGTAACTGTGGTTTGTAAAAATACAAGAATTAATCCCCTCGTAAACCAACCGTGGGGGTGCCGTGGGTTTCTTTGCTTTAAATTCCCACTGTCACAGCAGAATTTGTGCAAATAACCTTTATAAAAAATAGTATATTTCCCCTCCTAGCTTCCTCTTTATCTCCCCACCCCGAAAATATCTGTCTACACCCCCCTCCCCCTCCCCCTCTCCCACTCCCGAACATTTTTCCGATGCTGCTGCACTGAATTCTATCGTGTAGAATACAAGGAGTGAACAACTTAAAAACTGTGTACGTCACGTTGCTTTTTATTTTTATTTCTTAGACACAATTCTCTCTCTCTCTCTCTCTCTCTCTCTCTCTCTCTCTCTCTCTCTCTCTCTCTCTCTCTCTCTCTCTCTCTCTCTCTCTCTCTCTCTCTCTCTCTCTCTCTCTCTCTCTCTCTCTCTCTCTCTCTCTCTCTCTTCCTCTCTCTCTTTCTGTCTCTCTCAAGATCTATTCCTTTCTGGCGACGTCATCACAGTGATGTCATTATTTTTGTGTCAATACAGGATGGTGGTTTTATTTTATTAATTTCTTTTTATTATTATTATTATTATTATAATAATTATTTTTTTTTTAAAGCGTGCTTACCGAAGCTATCAAATAAACTCTCTCTCTCTCTCTCTCTCTCTCTCTCTCTCTCTCTCTCTCTCTCTCTCTCTCTCTCTCTCTCTCTCTCTCTCTCTCTCTCTCTCTCCCTCCCTGTGTCATCGTCCGAAAAGTTTTGGGGAAGAGAAGGGGGGGCGGCTGCACCACCTGCCCCCTCTCCCCACCCCTTTCCCTCCATCTCCCCTCCCCCCTCGCCCTACTGAATAACTCAGTTCTGCTGTTGCCTGTTATAGCAAATTTGCCTACGTAAGCAGAACGTGAAGTATCATTTCTTGCTACCCGCCAGGTGTAGTATGAGCAAGGAAAGACCTTTGACTGAGGAAAGCAAGCACAAACGTTTCATTTGTATTTTTCGTGAGAAAAAAACAGTCAGATTTCTAACTTCAAATTCACAAAATATTTTAATCACAAACTACATACAAGTTACTTGTTTTACATAGTTTATAATTTTGCAAAAGGCTTGTTTTGTTCGTTGAATCTCGCGAAAAAATCGTACCTGGTCACGCCGAACAATACTTGCAACCAAGACCGGTGTGACATCGTCAACGTTCCTAGTATCTTATTTGGGCTGGGAGCATTCTGATTGGTCGACGCATTACAAAATTCGACGCATGCGCACAGTGCTATCGTAGTTTTAGTAAGGATTTGGGTTAGAGTTAGGGTTAGGGTTACGACGCCTAAGAAAATGGTGAAAAAGCAGGCCCGACTTGACCTGGCGCATGTGCATAGGCGCCCGGCTAAAGTAAGACACCCGGAACTTTGACGACGTGACAGCGGAAAGCTAATGACGTAGAGACCACTGAGCTCTATATATAGAGCTCAGTGGTAGAGACTAGATAGTCAGGAAAATTATCTCTAATCATTCTGTGGCAACTAAATAGGTCTACATGTAATATAAAGCTCGTATTATTTATTTATCATTGTACGTTTGGTCTAAGTGGAGGAGAATTTTAAAGAACGTGTATTTGCCTTCATTTCATTCTCGATCAGGAACCAAAGGTGTGATGACGTTTGCACTTTATGACGGAACATAGCATATGACGTAAGCTAACTACGAAACTTGTTCTAAATTGTCTACCCTTGTAACTATGAAATCTGAGTAATCCGCCCGTATACTGTTTGTGAGCCGGATGTTTGTTGAAATTTTAACCAAGGGCTAAAAATGAATGTTTTCATCAAAGTCCGGTAGGTAACCGCTAAATGAATCGGTCATTGTGCTCTCCGGAGAAAATGTCGACTAGTTTTATGACTAGATCTCACCCCATTCGATGACCCTATGTAGAACAATGGCATGCAAAATACAGTTCAGAAAAAAGTAAGATTCGAGGGCGTTTGTTCGCTCAAATGTGTAGACCTTTTTGTGCAGGTAGGGCGCACTCTGTGGACGTTGATATTGAGATTTTGGAACCACAGAAGCAAAGATGATGATCTCATGGGGCTAACGGAGACGTCTGAAAGGGCTGCACCCTGCTCCCTGGGGGGTTTGAACACCTAGCACTACCATACACCACACTCGACTGACTGGACGACATCGCCGAAGCCGAAGCAACCGATGACGCGACTCTACTTCTAAATTACCAATCGAGATGAATGGGACTTCCAGACATCTCGGAAATATGTGCACGCAGTATGCCAAGGTAAATAACACAGCACAAATGTATATATTGTCGCCACACAGCGGTGGTTTAGGGTAGCGTGTAGTGTAGTGTAGGGTAGTGTGTACACACACACACACACACACGCACACCTACCAACACACACAAGAAGCGGGATGACGGTTTAATCAATGTAGAACTTCATTTTGACTCACATTTGATCGCACAGAAAAACGTTAGTGTTTGAAGGATTTAAAAACAAAAAAGATAAACAACATTGGGTGGTGATTATAGTGTTGGTTGTGAACTCTGAAGATAGGCAGATCACATTGCTTTTTAGTATTTGTGCACGAGTGAAACATGGGAGGAGGTCCTAAAATCTAAGAAGACAAATTGACGAACATGATTATTGACCTATGGTTGGTTTATTTATTTATTTATTGATTGATTTATGTGGTTTATTATGTATAGTTGAGTACATACCCTGTTTCTCGCGGAATGCTTTGTGAACAATGAACACGATTTCAGCTGTTAGTTGGTTTGATTTGTTTCTAGGGCCAGAAAGAGACCTTTTCGAGGTGAAGTGCCAAAACCGTCATCAACGCGAATCTTCTCAAACTCAGCCCATTTTTCACTGCCAGTCTTCTTCCTATGTAAGTCAGAGAATGATCCGAAATTGTGCCCACCCTTATTAAGAATAGTTCAGTTGGATGTTGTGGCTGTTTGCGGAATGTGCAAGTATGTGAATTTTTATTTAATCAACTTACACTCGTGTATAATTAATTACCTTGCAAAAATTCCCCATGACTTTACCAGGGTAATAGGAATTGTGTTGAGCGTGTGTGTGTATGTGAGGGAAGGAAGGGGAGAGAGAGGGGGGGGGGCGTCGCTTGCGAGAGAGGGAAAGTAGTACGGAATGACGAAGCATTTTGACTGAAAGTTTAAGTTAACTAAAATATAGGAAAAGGATTAGTTATGGTATATTTAGAGGCGTGAATGAGTACCATCAGCTTACATGTTATAATGCTTTATACACCGCGATTGGAGTCACTGTAGACTGATGCTCCTGTCTTTCCAAATGGGCTTCAACCTGAGGTTGAAGTCCATTTGGAAAGGTTGAAGTCCATTTGGAAAGACAGGACCAGAAGCCCATTTGAAAAGACAGGACCATCAATCTACACTCCAAAGTAAGGCTGCTGCGCTCCCTTGTCATATCGATCTTCCTGTACGCTTGCGAAATATGGACCATCACAGCAGATCTACAACGAAGAATACAAAGCACAAGATGAGGTGCTACAGAAGACTTCTGGGAATTTCCTATACCCAGCACATCACCAATGAGGAAGTCCGACAGACCATCACACAAGCCATTGGACAACACAATGACATGCTCACATTGGTGAAGAAACGGAAACTCCGACGGTATGGCCACGTCACCAGATCATCAGGCCTTGCAAAGACCATCCTGCTAGGCACGGTGCAAGGAGGCAGAAAATAGGGAGACCGAAAAAGAGGTTGGAAGACAACATTGGAGAATGGATTAGCTTGACACTGAGCGAAGCCATGAGGGTTGCTGAGGACAGAGAAAGATGGTGTACGCTGGTTAAACGATCATCTGTGGTGTCCCAACGACTTTCGAGTTACGGGATAGGACAGGATAGAATAGGATTGACGTCACTGTACCATCACTGCCACCACTACCCTACCCCACCCCAGGCCTGCCCCCCCCCCCCCCCCCCCCCCCCCCGAAAAAAAAATCAAATGCAGGAAAGCAAAGCACATGATTTCAAGTTACAAAATATGTGATCATGTTAAATAATGGCTTCTTAATCAATCCATGCATTTAATGTTTAGAAGAAAAAAAAAAAAAGAACAAAGAAGAATATGAGCGGTTAATACTTCGGGTCATGTCTGATCAAATTTGATTTCGATGTTAGCTTCACACGTATAGCATCCGAAATTCTTTCGGCACTTTGCTATAACAACAACAACAACAACAAAACAACAACATCTTGTTACTCTCATAATAACATTGATTGAGAGAGTGGCGTGACCATATATGGAAAGATGTTCTGTCTCGTCTTTTTATCCTCTGCGAAGTCCGAGCCCGCGACCTTCGGCACAGGAAAACAGCGCCCTACCACCTGCGCTACCCAGGCCCTCCAATACAATTTTGATGCGTTTTGAAAGCACGAGTAGTGACAATTAATGAACACTAACTATAATTAGAATGAATGCTAAATATAGCGGAGGTGAGTTATGTCATCATTTTGGTCTTCTCTGCACTTATTTGACCAACAACACCAATGGCATCAACACGGACATCAAAGTCCAAGGCCAATCCCTCAACACAGTGCATAGCTTCAAATATTTAGGAGCCATTGTATCAGACAACGGGTCCCGACAGGAAGTTCTCTCCAGGATCGCACAAACCACTGCTGACCTGGCGAGGTTGAAGCCAATTTGGAAAGACAAAACCATCAGTCTACATTCCAAGATAAGGCTGCTGCGCTCCCTTGTCATCTCTATCTTCCTATATGCTTGCGAAACATGGATCCTCACAGCAGATCTCCAACGAAGAATACAAAGCATGGAGATGAGGTGCTACAGAAGACTTCTTGGCATTTCCTATTGATTGATTGATTGATTGTTGCTTTAGGTCCAGCGGACTCTTCCGAGCCAAATCAGGACCGGGCATTTCCTATACTCAGCACATCACCAATGACGAAGTCCGACAGACCATCACACACGCCATTGGACAACACGATAACTTGCTCACAGTGGTGAAAAAACGGAAACTCCGATGGTATGGCCACGTCACCAGATCATCAGGTCTTGCAAAGACCATCCTGCAAGGCACAGTGCAAGGAGGTAGAAGAAGAGGGAGACCGAAAAAGAGGTGGGAGGTCAACATTCGAGATAGGACTGGTTTGACACTGAGCGAAACAATCAGGGTTGCTGAGGACAAGGAAAGATGGAGTACGCTGGTTAAACAATCATCTGTTGTGCCTTTACGACCTCCGAGTTACGGGTTAGGATAGGATAGGATAGGAATGGATAGGAGTTATGTCGACGTAACGTTGTAACCAGAATTGTCAATTTGCAGTTCAATTTCTGAGTATGGCTGATGGAGAAAGGCTGTTCTTGGACGATAAAGGCGTTATAGTCGGACAGCCAGGTAATGACTACATTGAATGTCAGTTATCATCGTATTTTATTTATTTATTTATTTATTTATTTATTTATTTATTTATTTATTTATTTTATCACTTTTGTGTAGCGCTTTTCTAGCTTGAGAGCTCCCCAAAGCCGATCGCCGATACAGGATCTTACTCAAGGCGCCAGAGGCGCCCACTTGCAATCTTTGGGCGCATAGTCTGTCGCTCAGGCGTGACATTCGAGTACATCGCGTACCCCACTTGGCCAACATCATCATCATCATCATCATCATCATCATCATCATCATCATCATCATCATCGTCGTCGTCGTCGTCGTCGTCATCATCATCATCATCACCATCATCTTCTTCTTCATCATCATCACCATCACCATCATCTTCATCATCATCATCATCATCATCATCATCATCATCATCATCATCATCATCAACATCATCGTTATCATCCTCATCAACCTCTTGGTTCTGTTCATCTTAAACGTCTTCGTCATCATCATTGTATTGTGCAGCATGCGGGGAATTCCTGGAAGCTCGTATAGACCAGAAAGAACGGTACACCCCTTCAGTAGGAGAGAACGGGATCGTCTGCAAGTGGATCATCGAGGCTGAAAAGGACAATATAACAGTGGTGGATTTTACGCTCAATCCTCAACAAAATGCTGACAGCAGCTGCCAGTTGTTAGAGGTCAGTCTGCACAGTTTAGCTTCACCAACATAGTGACACGTCACAATCTATTAACCTCCTACTTAATGTTTTACTATACAGTACATATTTGTTTTTCCTGAAGAGTTTTGAAGGTTAGGTTTGTGATGGTGTGTAGAGGTGTATGCGGGAGGCGAACTTGCTTTTTCCAAACTAGTTCCAGTCATTCGCCGGAGTGTACAGCGCAAGTGTGTTTGAGGGGTGGGGTATTATCATATTTTATGTGTTGCACTATTTATTTTTGTTCGTTTATATCTGTCATTCTTTTAAATATATTCTACTTTTCACCTTTACTATGTTTGTGCAGCCGAAAGTCAAATTTCTATGCACATTTCATAGACGAATAAAGTCTCAGTCTCAGTCTCAGCCTCAGTCTCCGTGATGTTTGGCAGATTCGAGAACCCGGCTGCGATGACGATGTAGTGGTTTCCTATGATTGTGTCAATGTGAGTGAACGAGTCATCTCACGTGGTCGCTGGTTCTGCCTCGTTTTTCGCAGTTACAATGCTTCATCGGATAAAGCGCTTCGATTCACCTATAGGGCAGTACCAAGCAGTAAGTAATCCTCGGGCTACCTTATTCCATAGTTTGACAGTTCATATTTAGAGGGGTGTTTTAAAAACACGAGCTGCAAGGCCGTCAAGTCAGCAGAGACCTCATTCCCACCATTCGGATCAAATTATTATAGCCTACTCTCTCTCTCTCTCTCTCTCTCTCTCTCTCTCTCTCTCTCTCTCTCTCTCTCTCTCTCGCTCTCTCTCTCTCTCTCTCTCTCTATCTCTCTCTCTCTCTTCCTCTCTCTCTCTCTCTCTCTCTCTCTCTCTCTCTTTCTCTCTCTCTCTCTCTCTCTCTCTCTCTCTCTCTCTCTCTCTCTCTCTCTCTCTCTCTTAATAATAATAATTAGCATTTGTAAGGCGCCTACCCTGCGGATCTAGGCGCGCACACACCAACATTCATCTAATCATACATTCATGTTTTATATATAATACTAAACAGCATACGAATGCACGCACACGTACACAAGCAGACACACGACACACACACACACACACACACACAAAACAAGAATACTAAATGAAGAAAGAATGTATATAAAGTGCTGCTGAAAGAAAAAGGTTTTCATGATGCTTTTAAAACTTTGAATTGAAGGAGAGTGTCTGACATCGGAGGGAAGAGAGTTCCAGAGCTGAGGTCCATAGACAGAAAAAAAAGCGAAGACCATGCGAGTTCCGTTGGTAGCGGCCTTGGCGGAGGAGTCGAGTATCGCTCGAAGAGCGAAGTGTGCGAGAAGGAGTGTACAGAGTGACTAACTCATTAACATATTCGGGAGCTGATCCAATGATGATATTATAGCAAATACAGGCTGCTTTATACTTTATGCGTTTTAAAACAGGTAACCAGTGAAGTTTGCGCAAGAGAGGGGTGCATGGTTGTTTTCGATTTGACTTGAAAACAAGCCTCGCAGCAACGTTCTGAACTTTTTGAAAGGGTGCTCTCTCTCTCTCTCTCTCTCTCTCTCTCTCTCTCTCTCTCTCTCTCTCTCTCTCTCTCTCTCTCTCTCTCTCTCTCTCACTCTCCTTCTCCCTCTCCTCTTTCCCAACCCTCCCCCCCCCCCCTCTTCGACCCTCCTCCATCCCACCTCCTATCCATACTACCACTTGCCACTCTTCACCTTTACTTATTCATTGATTTGTTTATTTATTGGATTTATTGTACTTCTTTTTTTGCCAATAATAATCTTCAATGAAACTAACCTTGTTTATTTCCTCTTTTAACCCACCGCCATAGTTCAATAGTATACAGCGTTCGCCTGGCGCACCGTGGAGGCAAATCCCAATCTAGTGGCGGGCACGATAAAAGGGGTCTTTTTTCCACTGTCCATGATTGCTCTGGTGGTTCAGTGATGATTTAGGTCTCCACCCCTCTGGGGACGAGAGGGTTATCACTACCATATCGCCAATAAGTTAGTTTGGACTTTACTTCGACGTTCATTCATTTCTTCTGAAACAACTTGACCAACAACCGATGTTGATTATTTGTTGTATTTCCAGGCTTATCTGGAAAGTCCTTTGAAAGTCATATCGGCCGATCTAGCTGGGCTTGTACGTTGCGTTGCTAAGCATAGATTGTGCATCATCATGCTACAAACATGACATGAGTTCAAATGGGTTTACATATGATATTATTTTAAAATGAGATACACAGCCAAAACAAATCTTTCGTGATGATCAGACTTTTGCTTTGGCTATGTATCACATTTTATTCAGCATAAAAAAATGTACATCTTTGCCAGGTTTGGTGTTTGTAGCACAAAAATGCCTGATTTGTCAACATACAAGCCTAGCTAGTCAGTCGCTCCAAATTTCACTTCTGAACAATAACTGGACCGGAATTCATCCTTGTTACTTTACGAATACTTTTTAACACACCGCTAAGCATGTTGGATCATTCTAAGGTCAAGGTCATTGTTTTTGTAGTTTCTCAAAGGTCAAGGTCATTGTTTTTGTAGTTTTTTTTTTAAGGTCAAGATCATTGTACTTCACCATTTTCAAAACACATTTTGCCCTGATTCTAACCCCCGTTGGAATGCTGGGCTTTTCTGTATAAATAGTATCTCCACTCTGTGGAAATGTAGTGCTTTAAATTACCACTGTTTCTGTCATTCTTATTTGTTCTTTTTCATTCCTGATCTGTTCTATCAATCTACTTCCGCCTTGGGAGTACCGGGGTTTCTGTATAAATAGTTCCCCCATGGGTATGCCGGAGGTTTCAGTATAAATAGTATCCCCACTTTCTGGAAATTTAGTGCTTTAAATTCCCACTGTCGCTGTCTTTCTCCTTTGTTCTTTCTCATTCCTACTCTGTTCTATCAATCAACTATACTATCTTCTTCTTCGCAAGACCAGTCACCTACCTGTTTCCTTGAAAGCTCTTCCGGGACAAAACTCCTCATTTGTGTGTGAGGTCTGTTGGATCAACTTGGAAATATTGGACGCTTTCTGCCAGGTAGTCACTGGGGCTTCCTATAATGTTATTATTTGGCAATGTAGGCATTTTATATGTATGTGTTTTGTTGATATTTTATAATGCTGTTTATATTCTATTTTGTTTTTTGTGAACGGGGGTTCGATAAATTAGAGTATAGCCTCAGCGTTCCCTGGGTGGGATGTCTTTATTGTAAAGTGACCGGGTGGCGGAGTGCCTTCAGTGTTACCACTAGGGTTGTTTCGGCAGATCTTTTATGCGGATCAGGGGCGAGTCCTCTTTCAGCGAAGTTGTGGTCTTGATTTTGTGGTCCTGATTCGGCTATACTTGTCCTGATTTGGCTCGGAAGAGTCCGCTGAACCTAAAGCAATAATCATGTAATGTAATGTATAAATAGTATCCCCACTTTTTGGAAATTTAGAGCTTTAAATTCCCACTATCGTTGTCTTTCTCTTTTGTTTTTTCTGATCCCTACTCTGTTCTATCAATCTACTACATGAATCTTCTTAGCTTAAACAGTCACCTACCATTTTTCGTAAACACTCTACCACAACTCCTCATTTGTGAATGGGGTGTTGTTGGGTCAGCTTGGGGATATTGGACGCTTTCTGCCAAATGGTCACTAGGACTTTCTGTGGTATTATTATCTAGCAATGTATGTGTTTTGTTAATATTTTATAATGATGTTTATGTTCTATTTTGTTTTTGTAAACGGGGATTAGATAAATTGAGTACAGACTCAAAGTCCCCCGCATGGGATGCCTTTATTGTACAGTGACCGGCTGGTGGAGTGCCTTCAGTGTTACCATTAAGGTGGTTTCAGCAGATGTTTTATACAAATCAGGGGTGAGCCCTCTTTCAACCAAGTTGTGGTCCTGATTTGGCTCTTTACCGTTCGCTGGACCGTTATAAACAATTACTTACTAACTAACTAAACTGATTCTAACCCTTGACTGAACTGATTTTGTAATGTTTTGCTTGCAGATAGTTTACATCGTGTCCCATCATTCCAGATTTTCGATTGGCTTCCTTATGTTAAAGCCGCGTCACACCACTGCCAAGGAAATGAACAGTTTTGAAAATGCTTGTTTTTGGGGTATTTTTGTGAGTGTCTTGAAATACATTTGAATGGGATGCCATCTTGTTTTTTCTTCCAGATAGGACGGATCTCACCTTTCAGCCTTTTGACAGAGACCCTACTGGTAAGATTTTGTTTTACTAACTATAGATTTTTGTGTACATTTCCTGAACTATCAATCGGGAATTAAAAGAAACCAGCGTCTTTGATCTTGTGACTCCCATGCGTGCAGCAACCAACTATGTACTCACCCCTTTCCACCCGAGAGTTTTTCGAGTTTTGCAAATCTGTGCGAAATGAGTCCTAACTAGTCGAAAAATGATATTAATTAGTTTATTTATTTATTTATTTTTGTCCGTCTGTACGTCCGCCGTCCGTCTGTGCAAAGCATAAAAGTGGTTTAGTTTCTCGGAACCTGTTTCATCTATCACAACCAAACTTGGTAGGATGGTTTATATCCATAAAACCTCGAAAATGATTAGTGAATACATGAATTCACTAAAAGTTCAAAGTTACGGGGTCAGCAAATGTTAGTTTTTTTTAAAATGCCTTTTTTCCCCATTTAACTTATTTCTTAAATGGTTGCTTGATGCATGATATTGATAGATATCTATCAAACACATATCATGCACATTTGGCCAACCTCGCTCTGCGGTCATTGTCACTGGAGCTGTCCAAAGTCTGTTCATTTAGGTACTTTGAAGTGACCTTGACCTTAAACTACGAGAGAAAAAAAATCCAAACTTATTGTATGTAGAGATTATAGATTCATCTTTCATAAATGTAAAGTTTTTGCACTGATCTTGAAGTTCAAGGTCATTTTACAAAACCATAACAAATATCGTACAGTGGAATGGCTCTATGGTGGACCCATAGTATGCATCAACATTGGGTTATTAGATCATACATGAGCATCAGAGGTGATTTGAAGGTCAAGGTCATCAAAAGTCAATGTCATTGCAGATTAAGGTTATCTCAATCAATGTCACTTTTTTTTGTGGTCATGACACAACGTTCGCTGTAGTTTATTTTATCGTACGTGAGTGCCCATTTGGGGTCAGAGGTCAAGGTCATCTCAGTTATGTGATCATCGCAAGATCAAAGCCAGTGTAATTTTGCATTTTAATCCTGCCATTTTGGTTTAGCATGTTGTTTGAGTTGTCGTTTTCATGTAGAATAGTGCAATTTCTATAAAGAGCATACCCTTCTAGCTCTTAATAGTTGTTTGGCCACACACTTGAAATGTTTCATGTTTAGCAACATCGAGCAGGGTAATTAGTACTTAATAGGCATTATCCCTAAATAAACCGAAAGTAGGTCAATGAGAGTTGCTTCCCATGAAGTGCGGTACAAAATACATGTTGACAGCTATTTAGGAAGTACTCCTATTGGATGAGTGACCATTCAATGTTGAGCGTTAACCATGCCAACGGTACCAAACTGGTTGACGGCCTGGCTGGAATGCCGAAGAAATAAAAAAAAAAGACTCGAATGCACAAGCAAGCGTCCGTCGGATGAGAGTATAAACCGAGGTCTAATGTGTGCACGCACGCATTCCATCTTTCACTGTAAAGATTGTGACGCTCCTGCCTTAGATGGGCGAGCGCCAGCTACACAAAATTCACTTGGCGTGCACTAGGTCCTTGTCCCCCATCCCCGGTTATCCAGGATGGTGCTCAGTCGTATAGGCGTCAGACGATGAATCTAAGTCAGCAAGTGGGCGCCTTGAGTATCGGTCAGCGCCTTAAGCAGCTCTTGACCTAGAAAAGCGCGCTATAAGAACTCTTAAAGTCAATACAAATATAAATGATCAGGAATTACTTCCCATTGAGTGCAGGTTAAATATATCGACGCGATGTACTCCAGTTTCATTCCGTATTTGAAGCATTGTGTATGAAGGTTGGCATTCTCTGTTTTGGTTTTTCATTGACATTTTCGTGTCTGTTTCTCCCCCCCTTCACAGAATGTGCCTACTACGAGTTTGAATGCGCCAACAAAGTCTGCATGTCATTAGGCTACAGGTGTGATTTAATGAACGACTGTGGCTGTTTTGCTGACCGCTGCGATGAAACGAATTGCAGTTTCGCTCAAGTGTACGGTAAGCCTGTTTGATCAAACCCTTCGTCAGGTCTAGAATAATACCGAAGTCAAATTCGTACGAGGTGCGCAGTGCGTAACGTCCGATGATCACATTATTATGAAGCGCACGAGGCCGGATCAGGGGTCACTTCTCCACTCTCGTGGGCGCGTGAGTGCTAGCGCCTCACGGAGAATGCGGACAGGATCAGTAATAAGTGAACGTTTTATCGTTCGCCAGGTCCGTCCGAGTAACGTTCCTCGCTTTCGGTGTTTGACCACATATGCAAAGACCTTCATATATAAAGACATGCCATGAGGCCCACTTCCGGGAGTTCGCTACTTTCGATATTAGAGAAGCGCCACCTAGCGATATAACTGTCGTCACTTGGGAAAGTGCCGCGCGCTATGAAGAAAGTACGACAAGGTGGCACACATTGTGGGGTGGTGCTCATAGAAAAACAAATACACACACACCTACACACACAAAAATAGAACTGCTCAGGTCTTGATGTCTCAAGCCAGTAATCTTTGAGTACAGATTTGCGATACTTGACAAGCTGTTTCCATCAGATACAGACAAACTTCGAAACCAGCAAATAAAAGAAAATTTATATAAATGACTGATAAAATCGACTAAGTATATCTGAGCTAACAGAAAAACTATTGAGAAGGCGGAGAAGATGCACTCTCTCTGTCCACGTTTTACAGGACATTCTGTGTTTACATTACATTTCAGTTTGTTATAAAATATAGTACCCAAAGAGTTAAAACTCTAGAATTTCTACAGGCTTATTTAAACAATTATAGCAAGTAAAGATAATATACCAGATAACATAATATGATAGCAGGGGCATTTTGAACTCATCAAAGTAGGAAAGTAGAATGCAAACTTACTTCTTTTGTTTATCAGCATGAGATCAGCTTGACTGTTTTAAAGTAGTATATATTTTAATATAACAAACTACTTTTATTTTTTTTATTTTATTTTTTTAAAATTACGCAAAACAAAGAAAACTGTGAAATAAAAGAGCTTTTGCATCGACTGTAGACCTTGCCGACACAGTTGTTTATTGAAGGCGTATTACCTCCCTTGACATAGAAACGAGGCTACCGCTAGGATCGCTGTTTTACATGTAAACTCTGTTGAAGCGGGCCTCATGGCATGTCTTTATATATCAAGGTCTTTGACATATGCTTAAAACAACTTTGTTTCCGCCAGGTGCTGGTTTGTCACTTACGGCAGGATTTTCGATGGGCGTTGTCATGATGATAGCCATAGTGACTGCAGGATTGTGCATCGAGAAGCGCCACAATTGGTATCACATTCAACAGCAAGCGCAGCATTCCAAAGATGCAGCAGCAGCGACGGTGAGAAAGATCCCCGCTTCGAAAAAGGAACACAAAAAAGAAGTCCCTACGATTGTTCATGACCATAATGTGAACTGCAGTCATCCGAAGCACGCACTTTCCTCTACGGCTCACCGCCGCCTTTCAGATGATAGGTTTTACAAGGAGACTTCCTGAACGCCTTGGAGGACCCCAATGGTCCACTGGCGGTATGGGATAATAGGACTCCGTCGTGATGCGTATCAATGTATATTGGGGCTCGCGCGAGCTAAGGCTTTTGTCTCCCACGCGCGGCAACGGACTGGGTATACTTGTCACGAACTGTTTGGGCTATGTGTTCTTATTTTTGACGTAAACTGGCAGCAGTGGTTTTGGCTTATGTCTGTACCCCCACGTTGTCGCTGTCGTTGTCACCTTTGTGTAAGGACTTAAAGTATACGGATGACGCTACTTGACTTGACTCGTGCGCGTGGTCCACGTGAAAAGCATAATCGGATGTCAGCCGTGCGGAAATTGGGGCGTCCCCCACCCTCCCCCATTTAGTACCTCACCCCACTCCTTTGTTCTCTCCGGTAGGCCTACAGGTAACAGAGAGGCGTGGAGAATTAGGTTCTGTTTTTTTTTTTTACACCCTTCGACTGAAGGCGGCGAGCAGAGGAAGGCAAAAGCATGGAGGAAGTTTTAACACAGTGGTGACACGAAAGCGATGCTGAACCAGCAGCCTGTGGCATTGAAGGTATCACAACAACGAAAAGGGATTGGGGGCTTGAGTGCTGTTCACGCGCAGTGATCCACTGTTTCGCTTCCACCAAATTGTGGAGTATCGTCAACGGAGCCTTTAAAACGACTATATAGGAAGAAAAGTCCAGAGAAAACGCGTTGTACCTTTATTGTATCTTGGAAGGTTTGAGAACGCGGTGGTAGATTCAACCACAAGTGTGCGCACTAGCCGTGATAATGTGTTTCTGTTGCATAGATGTCATGAAATTGTTATGAACTACTACTGCGGCTTTCCGTCAACCGATCTTTGTGGTGTGGTAGGCATTCATTGAATATTTTAGTTTTGAAATAGATTTATTTAGTCAATCGTTGCGTTGTATAGTTCAGCTGTAATCAGTTACACGTACCTTTTAGATAGTAATCCGTTTATTTTCTTTTATTGTGTGTGTGTGGTATTTCCAGACTTATTTGAAATTGCTTTGAAATAGTCATGGGGAATCAGAACAAGCCAAATGTCAGTCTGTCCCTAGGCCCTCTGTCGTTCCATCCGTCGGTCCTTCCGTCTATCCGTTCCTCTGTCCCTTAGACACTATATCTTAAGAACCACTGAGTATATTTTGTCCAAACCTCATAGAAACATTACCTAGGTTAACGCCCTTCCCCTACCCCCCACCAACCCCTTCCCCCCTCTTGCCCCGCTCCCTTCCGTCCTGTGCCATCATATTTGCTCTACCACAAAGGTCAAGGTCACTAGAGTCTTTCTGTTGCTAATCACGTTTTGCTCATTATCTCAAAAGCGACTAAAGCTATTTTGTTTTGCGTTTTAGAATACAGGTACTTCCGATCATAGGCCATCTTTCAGTTGAAGCCCGGTTGTCGGGTCCGCCTCTCTGAACGTTTACCCTTTTGTTCAAAACACATCTTTTTCCTTATCTCAACAAGAAATGAGCAGACATTCATCATTGCGGATACTTTAACCACTGCTAAGTATGTTAGATGTTGTATGAATGTGCACCTTTTCACATTTCAAGGTTATATGTATGCTTCGCCGTTTTATAAACACAATTTGCGCTCGACGTGAAACTTGGCAGAGCATGAGCCGATTTCAATCATTTTGTTGTTTGCAGATAGTTAGATCGTGACTTATCATTCCAGGTGCTCTTTTGGCTTCGTTATGACACAGCCAAGTCACAACGCCGCAACAAAATTATCCTATCCTATCCTGTCCTATCCTATCCTATCCTATCCTATCCCATAACTCGGAGGTCGTAGGGGCACCACAGATGATCATTTGATCGTATCGTATGATCGTCCCGCAACAAAATTAACTCTTTTGAAAATGGTTATTTTTCGGCTATGTGTAGGAATGTCTGGTAACTACGTTTGAATGGCTTGCGATCTTGTTTTGAGTGTGGATTATTTGTAATCGGTCGATCGAAACATTTAACGATATGAATTATGGTGTGTGTTCTAGAAGTATAACTGGCAGACCGAATCACCGTAACTGGGTGTATGTTAGGGAAGTTCATTGTTTTGCGCTGTTCGAAATAACCTATTTAACAGTATTAGGAAGTACGTAAGATGTCATTATCGAACATTGCTTATCGGGGTATTTTCGATGTATTTTAATTCAATGAATCGACCAAACCGATTCCAACGTTCTCGTTAGTCGTCTAAACTACCGCTACTGATTAAAATCAAATAGTTTATCAAAGGCATTTTGAAATATTGTATTGTGATATAATTTAGTACGACGACGAATCTTTTTGATATTGGGGGCAAATTGCCGTTTTGTTTCAAAAGCTTTCACAAATGTTTGAAAGGAATGGTGAAGATTTTTTTTTTCTTCAAAAGAACAACATGAGTGTTGTTGAGTAGCACGCATATCCCGGTCCTCTGTTGATTTCTGTTGACCTCTGTTGATTTCTGTTGACCTCTGTTGGTGCCATTAGGTAGTAACGTTAGAGCTTAGTAACTCTGTGGGTGCCATTAGCTAGTAACGTTAGAGCTTAATAGCGAAGTTATTCAATCGGATTATAAAAAAACCACAAAAACGCCATCTTTGTGTCAACACGTATCATTATGAAATTGTCAAATCGCATGCTGTTTATTTTAGTGTAATTTTTATTTCCTGTTGAAGCTTAAGACACTGCAAGATCAGAACGTTGTCCAAATTGTCTGCCAAATGCACTCATGAAGTCGAAGTCTTAAACAAGTGCACTCACGAAGTCAAAGTCTTAAACAAATGCACTCATGAAGTCGGAGTCTTAAACAAATGCACTCATAATGTCTGAGTCTTAAACAAATGCACTCATAATGTCAGAGTCTTAAACAAATGCACTCATAATGTCAGAGTCTTAAATAAATGCGCTCATAATGTCAGAGTCTTAAACAAATGTCAGTCTTAAACAAATGCACTCATAATGTCAGTGTCTTTAACAAATGCACTCATAATGTCAGAGTCTTAAATAAATGCACTCACGAAGCTGGAGTCTTAAACAAATGCACTCTTGAAGCCAGAGTCTTGAACAAATGCACTCTTGAAGCCGGATTCTTGAACAAATGCACTCATGAAGTCAGAGTCTTAAACAAATACACTCATGAAGCCGGAGTCATAAAAAGGTTTATTGTCGTGTTGTTGCTATTGGTGTTTGTGTTTGTTTCGTGTATATTTATTTATTTATTTTAATTTTATTTATTTGTATGCTATTTGACGTGAAGTGAGGGGTCCAAGAGAATGAGGTGACCTGTGATAAAGCTCTTTGTGGTGGAATGTACAGGCTTGCTCAACCAGTTATTAGGTAGTGATGATAATGGTGGCGATAACGATGACCGAGGTGGTGGTGGTGATGATGATGGTGGGGACAATGATGATGATATGATGTTAATGATTAGGATGATGCTGATGCTGATTTTGATTTTTCATTGACTTATCAAATTGTACATTTCATCAAAACTATTAGACGAGTCAAACCAGGTTGGCGGAGCGGCAACCCCTGAGCTGTGGGATGTGTAGCAGGCGTTGGGTGTGTGCTAAAGCGGGATATGTGCACTATATAAGAGCACTCACTGTTGCATGCCAAATGGACAAGACTTTGCACAACACTATCACGACTGCATTTGAAGTCTTGAGTGAACTCGCCTGAAGGATTTCCGCGAAAGGAGAAAAAGCATTCAAAAATGTTTTTAGTGAAGCAAAAAGCACTCTGAATGTAGCATTCGCCACTGTAGCTTTGCGAAGCATGCTATTAAGACCTGTTCAAAACATTTTCAGCAGAAGCTGAAACTGAAGATTTACACATAATTTTATACGAACCAATTAGTTTAAGCGTGACAAGTTTATTTATTTATTATTACCGATTATTATTATGTGGATAGGAGAGTAAGAGAAAGTAAAATTCTTTTTGATGTTATACAACCCTGTTTTTTTGTATTATTTGTACACTTGTACTGATTCTAATATAGTCTATTCATTTCAATCTTGGTGATTTATCCCAATAAAATGAAAAAGTTATGAGTGTGTCACAATTCAGTTGTTGAACAATCTGTACATCTAGGTTATTTGATTCATTTGAAGAGAGGAGGTTGGATGGACGCGGATGAAGCGATAATTGCAGGTTCGGAAAGCCTGAAATTCATGTAAGCGTTCAACGAAAGGTGTGTTACGTTTACTACTAGTTACGTGCCAGTATTAAGTGTAAAAGTAGTGTTGTGTACGTGCTTTAGATGCCACTGGTGTTGCAAACAGCGATCGTACGACATCATCGGTGCCTGTTACTATATTACACACAGTATGTAGATATACATGATAATGCATTGCTCAGCTTCACAGTCTTAAGGTATTCTATATTTTGTGTTCCAAAAGAGTATGCTGGGACAGTGTTATTCCTTCTGTACATTTTTTATGATTGAATCTTGTGAAGTCTTGCATGTTTTCCTTTCCTGTCATTAATCATTATTGGATATATTTCATTGTACATACGGTTTTTATGTATTACTTTTTTTTAGGGAATGGAGTTCCATTTTTTTCTCTTCTTATTTTTTGTGTGACCCAGGAATAAACAGCATGGTTTGACTTCACTTCTTGCAGCGTGTGGTTAGTAGGTTCCGTCAACAAACTGATCGGCCATTTTAGGTCTTACTTGCAAATCACTCGCACAAGCACTCGCCATGTTAGGCTTTGTGCATAAAAACAAATTCCACATACTCTTTTTGGAAAACATTTCGCAGTGTAGCTGCCATCTGTATCTACTGTCATCACATGTAGGCTTGCATGTCTCTTGGCGTGAGTGAGCCTATCTCAGCCAAGCCTCTCGCACCGTTTTCCGTACTGTAAAAGCCAGACATCGGTGCTACGATATCAAATGCAAACATGTTTGGTGTACTAAATTCCCCCTTCCCCCTCCTCCCGCGGCATATTAACGTCAATGTCGTGTTTTTAAAATAAAGGATTTCAAGGTCATTTTTATACAATAAATTGTGAAGTTGTTGCTCTCGAGAAGACAAAATGACAACCAACAGTTTGCAGGTGCAACAAAGAGGGCATAATGGGTTATGAAGGTGTTTCACCTTGGCATCTTTTTTTCCCAGTCCGTCACTTTGCATATTCATATTCCTCTTGTTTTAGATTTTTTTTTTTAAAGAAAAGAAGAAACCAATCCTTGTTTTGTGTACGTATTCTTATTTTTTTATTTTCAGATAACATCGGGACATACTTTCAAATAGTTTGGAATCACAATGAACTGTCGGTCCGTTGCACGCCATATCTCAAGAACGTCTGAACGGATTTTGACCAAACGTCTTATGAACAATTGTTGGGTATTTTGCCTGCCTCGCGTGCCAAAATATTGGCTCTATCGCCAAGGCCAAGGTCACTGGGGTAAATTTGTGGTTAAATACGCTTGGCTGTATTTTTTTAAAACT
Source organism: Oncomelania hupensis (assembly GCA_036898135.1). NCBI lineage: Eukaryota > Metazoa > Mollusca > Gastropoda > Littorinimorpha > Pomatiopsidae > Oncomelania > Oncomelania hupensis. Next base: position 68,284,828 of record CM072515.1, read on the forward strand.
GGCACCGCCGTTATGGTTGGGTTTTTTTGGTATAGAAGTACTTCAACTCATGGCCAACCATTCAGTAACATACCGGTTGTCGGTCAGTGGTCGATACGTCACTCCAAAATAAGCTTTTTTGTTCAAAACACATTGTTTACCTTATCTCAAGGATAACTTGACCGAATTTGATGAGATTATTATTTTTTAAAATTATGCAGAAACTTTAACTGTTACTAAGTATTTAGATCATTCATATTTGCATATTCTAAAAGGTCAAAGTCGCTGCGCTTTGTCATTTTCGAAAAAATTTAAAAAAAAAACAACAACACAACTTTTGAAGACGCGCATTTTTTGGCAATGTGAGTGTCTGGAAATACATTTGAATGGCTTGCAATCTTGTTGTTTTGTTCAGCTACTTTGTGTGTGCTTGTAGTAATTAAAGTGCTTGTTAGCTACAAAATATTGGAATCCGCTCATCTGTGATTGCTTTGAAGAGTGAAACGAGTTTGGAAAGAAATAAAACATTTTATGATCATTTGAATTGGAGGCTGCGTTGACTCTCCGATGCAAATTCCCTGTTGTGAAAGTCGCGACTAATTTTTTTCTGTCTGTCGCGAGAGGTTTAACAAGAAATTCTTCTTCTTCTTCTTCTTCTTCTTCTTCTTCTTCTTCTTCTTCTCTCTCTCTCTCTCTCTCTCTCTCTCTCTCTCTCTCCCCCCTCTCTCTCTCTCTCTCTGTTTTAAGCTGTAGAAAGTGTACATTGCAAGTTTCCTTAAAAAAAAATAATTTAAATTTGGGTGTGTTTGTGCTATCTTTGTGTGCTACCAAAGGGATAAGACGTTTTATGATTGCTAAATATGCCTCTAGGCTCTCGTATGTGTGTTCATAAATATATGTTATAAAAGAAATAAGAGCTAAAAAGTGAAAGAAGGGGAAATGGTAAAGATGAGAACAAAACAAAAATGGTGGGGAATGTCATGAATTGGCTAGTTTAACTCTGCACATTTACTATTTAGCATGTGTAGTCATTGTACCCTTAGAGAGTCAGTATATAACACAGCAGCAATTAAGATTACACAGCAGACCACACACCGCGAGCCCGACCCACGCTAGCGCAGTGAGTCAGCACTTGAGCTTTGAATCGGACCGTTTTAACCAATCAGAGCAGGCTCAGTGGGTAGAGCAGTTTGACTGTGTCAGAGCCTAACACAGTTTGATTCAGTCGTGTGTGAGACGAGGAAGAAGTAACATCTCCTTAGCTAGCAGAGAACTATCTTCACTCATAGACCAGGAAGCAGGACTTAGAATCTCAGAATTCTATTTAGTCAACACGGGCCTGAACTTGTCAAACAGGTAAATGAACACACTTCTGTTTCATCGTGATATATTTATATTATTGTTGAAATTATGTTTGTGGAATTTGCTATGCATAAATGTGAATTGTTAATCCGAATTTGCCGTACCACGTGGAAGAGCCTACCACGAGGCGAAACACGACCGGTTGCGCCGCCATGTTGTATCCCGTACGGAACCACTGTTGTTTAACTTATATGTATGTTTGCAGACCAGTGGCTGTACCACTGAATGTTTATATTATTATTAATTCTGTATGTGTATAGTTAGACACGATTTATATTTATGTATGTATAGGAATTTAGAGTGAGATTCCAGTGGAACCCAGAAGTAGCAGAATGTTCGTCGCTTATGTATAGAGATGTGGAGCTATCACTGAGGGCTACTTTGGCTTTCAGTGAGACGCTCTGCACAAACCGATTATTCAGGGTTGTGCAGAATTTCGTCTCTTATATTACAGACGAGCAGGCGAGCTATCCCGAGCTATCCTGTGCACCCCACTCCACAGAAACGACTAGTTGGTTGAGGAACCTCTACCGCACAAGACGGAAAGAGCTACCCTGAAGAAACACCCTGTCAGACCCCACAGCGTGGCAAGGGAACCCAACTACACAACGACACAGGTGGACCAGAAGCTACCTCACAGAAGGACTTCGAACACCCCACACATGAGTTAAGTGCATAAGGCGAAGGTGCACTTAAACTGATCATAACAGGACCACAGTAGTCCAACTCTTCAGAAACTGTAAAACGGACCACAGTAGTCCAAATCTACATGAAATATTATAGAAAGTGCCCGAGGAAGATATAACAGCTGCCTAGACTATCAGCGATCGAACTATTAGCAGTGACTGAGACATTTTAAGTTAGATTAGTACTTAGAGAATCTTGTATAGAGTAGAAGAAATAAATGTGTGATTTTAACTGTTATCAAGTGGCTGGACTACATATGATTCATAGCCGTGTGAAAGCTAGTGTGACAGTAATCTTTTACCATTTTATCTATCTATCTCTGTACCCCAACCTTAACACAGAACGAGCTAAACAAATAAATTTATTAAAGTAATTCATAGGGTGACTTACTAGCAGTTCCCACCGAATAAACGTGAGGGTCCATAATTCCATTGTGCAGAGCCCATAAACCCCACGTGACACTTTAATTGGCGAGCCTGCCAGGATCTGTGTATAATAGGAATTGGGTATAACCGGACCTAAGTACAATAAAATTAGATAACAGTAGTAGTAGTAGAATAACTTAGAATAGTGGTAACAGAGACTGATCAGTTGTGGTGCACTATTCTTTACTTAAAAACTTTTTTGCTTCAATTCTTTTTGTGTCTGTATGTTGCATTGTTCTTTTGCAGGTTTTGCTTAAATAACTGTTGTATGCCATTTGACTCTTGTTTTATTCTATTATTGATTACGAATTTGATTGTCTTTGCATTGTTGTTATTGACTTGCAATATTGCTAGTGTTTTGGTATTCCACGTGATTCAGAGGTTGTTCATAGACACGTTTGGCAATGTCGGACCCAGTGGCCTTGAGATTGCGTTTCAAGGAACTAGGAGAAGCTTTACACTTAGCAGGGGGAGACCTAATTGCGTATATCAATGCAGAGGTAGAGAAACAGGAGGCTAAGGCAGAGAGAGCAGCAGAGAGAGAGGCGAAGAAACTCGAAGCGGCAGAGAGAGCCGCAGAGAGAGAACAGAAAAAAGCAGAACTAGAAGCAAAGCAAAAGAAATTAGCATTAGAAGCAGAGCAAAAGAAAGCAGAGTTAGAAGCAGCAAGAGAGGCGAAGAAATTAGAATTAGAAACAGAGCAGAAGAAATTAGAAGCAGAGCAGAAGAAACTAGAATTAGAAGGAGAACAGAAGAAGGCAGCATTAGCAGCAGAGAGAGATGCAGAAAGTAGGAGATGGGAGTATGAGAGGGCAGAAAAGGAAAAAGACAGACAGCATGAGTTAGAGCTAAGAAGATTGGGATCAGGAGCTTCAAGTTCTTCCTCAACCCCTCCCCACTCAGATCAGCTAGAGGTAGCATCCAACCCTGTACAAGGAATGTCATTTCCACTGGGAACATTCAATGAAAGAGAAGAAGGTCTAGATCTCTATCTGACTAGGTTTGAGCGTCTAGCAACAGAGTACAAACTAGATCCCACTCATTGGTCTTTTAAGCTTAGTCAAGGGCTTAGAGGAAAGGCTTATGACATCTACAGTAAGTTACCGACTGACAGAGTGACTGACTATCACAAAGTAAAAGAGGCACTCCTAACGGGATTCGAACTAACAGGAGAATGCTATCGGCAAAAATTCCGCACCAACCGGAGAGTGAAAGGAGAGAGCTATGCGCAGTTCGCGGATCGGTTGTCCACAACGCTGGATAAGTGGATTAGCCAGTCAGCCACGGCTAAGACGTATGATGGACTGACAGAACTGTTAGTATGGGAACAGCTACGGGAAACCATGACCCCCGAGCTGAGGACATTCTCAGTAGAGCAGGGCGCGGAAAGACTGGAAGATCTGGTCAAGGTCGCAGATAGGTACGTGGCCGCACACGGAGAAGCCAAGAGCTTCAGGCGAGACCTAAAGCCTAACGGGAAAGAGGCACAGAAACGAAGCCCTAACCGGGAAGAGCGCACCGCGAATAAGCCGAATAACCCCAGACCTGGGCAAAATAAAGGACCCAACACGGAATTCGGGAAAAGAGGTCCTGCAGAACAGAGACGGTATTGTTCGTTCTGCAACAGAAACAATCACTCCACCGCAGAATGTTTCAAGTTGGCCGCACAACGTAGGGAAGAGCGCGAAAGCCGGCCAGCGCACAGAGTTCTAACTCAAAGTAGCGGTAACAAGCCACACACGATCGGAGATCACCCATCGGTGACAGACACGGTCAAGGTCAACGGAAAAGAAGCGAACTGTCTGTATGACACAGGTCTATCATACGACGCGATAGTTAGCGAATCTCTTGTATCGCGCGCGGACTTGACGGACAAGACAGTCGACTTACAAGGAGCAGACTTGACGAAACCGATGACTACTTGCCCAATAGCATGGATCGAAGTAGAGAGTAGGTACGTCACAGGACGAATCCAAGCAGCTGTTTTACAGAAACCCCTGTATGATCTAGTGCTAGGTTGTAGGTATGTGTTCTTAGGCACGCCCCCTAAAACTGTAGAGATAGCTGCAGTGCAAACCAGGGCCCAAGCTAAAACCCAACCACCCCAGCCCGAGTTCGCTCCGAATCCAGGACTCGAAGAGATCAAAACAGCACAGAAAGAAGACACCTCGATAGCGAAGTGCTTCCAGAAGCTACCCAAGGCGCACACACCCCCGCACAAGGGAGACTTCTACATGAAAGAGGGAGTTCTACATCGACAAGGAGATGGAGATCACACCCAACTAGTACTACCAGCCACCCTTCGAGCCCAAGTACTAGAATTAGGCCACAGCATGCCACTCAGCGGACACATGGGAATTGGAGCCACAGTGCAGAGAATCAGCGCACACTACTATTGGCCAGGAATCACGGAGGATGTCAAGCGCTACGTGAAATCTTGCCACCAATGTCAACGATATTCCCCGCGACATCACACCGTACTAGTTACCTTAGGACCATCGGTAGTAGTCGGCGTACCATTCCAGCAAGTCTCAGTAGACATAGTAGGACCACTGCCCATGACCAAGAAGCGGAACAGATTTCTACTCACACTCGTCGACGCATGTACGATGTGGTGCGAAGCAGTCCCGTTGCCAGCGATAGACACCAAGAAGATCGCAGATGCACTCATCGCCATCTTTACCAGAGTCGGATTCCCGGACAGCATTAGAACGGACAACGGATCTCAGTTCACCGGCCGCCTGATGCAAGACGTGTTCGAGTTGATACAAGTTCATCACATTCGCACACCACCATACCACCCCGCCAGCAACGGACAAGTAGAAAGACTGAATGGAACCCTTCTCACCATACTCAGGAAAGTCGCCGACGACAATCCAGAAGCGTGGGACACCTACGTGAATGCGGCACTGTTCGCATACAGAGAAACGCCCCATGCAGCCACAGGCTACACCCCGTCAACATTGCTATTTGGCAGACCGCTAGCAGGACCGCTAGAAGCCCTACGCAGAAGTTGGACGGAGGCCAAGATAGACGACACACCAAGAGGTGCCACCAAGTACGTCGCAGACCTGCAGGAAACCCTCAAAGCAACGTGGAAGAAAGCTGGTGAAGCACTGAAGAAGGCAAGAGCCCGTCAGGCGAAGTACTACAACCGCCACGCGAAGGACCGAGAACTGCAAGTCGGCGATCAAGTGCTACTCTTACTTCCAAGTGGAACCAACAAGCTGGACATCGCTTGGAGAGGACCGTACCGGGTGACTGCCAAGAAATCCAAGACAGTCTACCAAGTAGAGGTGAACGGGAGAGCCCGATACCACCACATCAATCTCCTCAAGAAGTACACGGACCGACCAGCGACCCCCAGCACACACACATGGATGGCCATCGCCATCGCGGAAGAAGCTCATCCACAACTACAACAGCATCGCCGTACCACTGACAAATGGAACCCGGAAAATCGCCCCGGACAAAGTAGTTTGGACAGCGGAATGCGAGACAGCATTCCAAACACTCAAGGACAGAATGACATCGGCGCCAGTACTCCACCTACCCGATTTGACTCAGCCATTCGTTCTTCGCACCGACGCAAGCGACTTAGGCCTCGGAGCAGTACTGCTACAGCGCGACCCCAAGAATGCAGAGACGCTATTCCCTGTCGCCTACGCCAGCAGAAAATTGAGACCCGCCGAGACCCACTACGCCACGTCGGAGAAGGAATGCCTTGGACTAGTCTGGGCCATACAGAAGTTTCAACTCTACCTGTATGGGACCCACTTCACAGTTCAGGTGGACCATCAACCACTATCGTTCCTGGCAGCCTCCAAGTCTTTGAACTCTCGCCTGATGCGATGGGCACTCACCCTTCAGGCATACTCATTCCAAATCGAGTACATCCCCGGCAAAGAGAACCACGGAGCCGACTACCTCAGTCGCCATCTCGTGGAGGACACAGCAGCTGTCGCCCACCCATCACAACTAAGGGCCACAGCACCAGAATTCGTCCCCGTCCAGTAAAACCCTGTCACTAGTGTCCATAGCTACCTGGCACAGAATTGCAGCTCAGGTAGAGCAACTTAATTAGTTTGTAAATAGGACCCTAGGATAGTGCAGTGTTAAACTAGGCTCTGTAGTAGAAAAAGGTCGAATCCAGTAGTCATCGCCTTTTTTCAGTTGAGGGAGCCTGTCATGAATTGGCTAGTTTAACTCTGCACATTTACTATTTAGCATGTGTAGTCATTGTACCCTTAGAGAGTCAGTATATAACACAGCAGCAATTAAGATTACACAGCAGACCACACACCGCGAGCCCGACCCACGCTAGCGCAGTGAGTCAGCACTTGAGCTTTGAATCGGACCGTTTTAACCAATCAGAGCAGGCTCAGTGGGTAGAGCAGTTTGACTGTGTCAGAGCCTAACACAGTTTGATTCAGTCGTGTGTGAGACGAGGAAGAAGTAACATCTCCTTAGCTAGCAGAGAACTATCTTCACTCATAGACCAGGAAGCAGGACTTAGAATCTCAGAATTCTATTTAGTCAACACGGGCCTGAACTTGTCAAACAGGTAAATGAACACACTTCTGTTTCATCGTGATATATTTATATTATTGTTGAAATTATGTTTGTGGAATTTGCTATGCATAAATGTGAATTGTTAATCCGAATTTGCCGTACCACGTGGAAGAGCCTACCACGAGGCGAAACACGACCGGTTGCGCCGCCATGTTGTATCCCGTACGGAACCACTGTTGTTTAACTTATATGTATGTTTGCAGACCAGTGGCTGTACCACTGAATGTTTATATTATTATTAATTCTGTATGTGTATAGTTAGACACGATTTATATTTATGTATGTATAGGAATTTAGAGTGAGATTCCAGTGGAACCCGGAAGTAGCAGAATGTTCGTCGCTTATGTATAGAGATGTGGAGCTATCACTGAGGGCTACTTTGGCTTTCAGTGAGACGCTCTGCACAAACCGATTATTCAGGGTTGTGCAGAATTTCGTCTCTTATATTACAGACGAGCAGGCGAGCTATCCCGAGCTATCCTGTGCACCCCACTCCACAGAAACGACTAGTTGGTTGAGGAACCTCTACCGCACAAGACGGAAAGAGCTACCCTGAAGAAACACCCTGTCAGACCCCACAGCGTGGCAAGGGAACCCAACTACACAACGACACAGGTGGACCAGAAGCTACCTCACAGAAGGACTTCGAACACCCCACACATGAGTTAAGTGCATAAGGCGAAGGTGCACTTAAACTGATCATAACAGGACCACAGTAGTCCAACTCTTCAGAAACTGTAAAACGGACCACAGTAGTCCAAATCTACATGAAATATTATAGAAAGTGCCCGAGGAAGATATAACAGCTGCCTAGACTATCAGCGATCGAACTATTAGCAGTGACTGAGACATTTTAAGTTAGATTAGTACTTAGAGAATCTTGTATAGAGTAGAAGAAATAAATGTGTGATTTTAACTGTTATCAAGTGGCTGGACTACATATGATTCATAGCCGTGTGAAAGCTAGTGTGACAGTAATCTTTTACCATTTTATCTATCTATCTCTGTACCCCAACCTTAACACAGAACGAGCTAAACAAATAAATTTATTAAAGTAATTCATAGGGTGACTTACTAGCAGTTCCCACCGAATAAACGTGAGGGTCCATAATTCCATTGTGCAGAGCCCATAAACCCCACGTGACAGGGAACATGAAAAGAAATGAAATAAAAAGAAAGTATAAGAAAGGGAGAAAAAAAAAGAAAAAAAAAAGAAACAAGAGGCAAGAAATTACAAAATATTTATAAAAGTTACATACAAAGTGACAAGAAAAGTTCTAGAAAGAAAAGATAAGAAAAAGATGGAAATTAAGTAAACGTAAATTGAGAAAGTCCTTATGAATTTTACTTATTCTGCAATTGGAATGCTATTAATTGTGTATGTGCGTGTGTGTGTGTGTGTATGAGTGTGTGTGTGTTGATTTATGTTTATTTCTTCCCATTGTAAACCCCCTCCCCAAACTGTATGGGCCGGAGGCCTAATAAAAAAACTGTCAAAAGTCATCTCTCTCTCTCTCTCTCTCTCTCTCTCTCTCTCTCTCTCTCTCTCTCTCTCTCTCTCTCTCTCTCTCTCTCGCTTTCTCTCTCTCCCTCTCTCTGGAAAAGCGCTATATAATACTACAGTGGAACCTCCGGTATAAGACCGTCCAAAATCTGAGAAGAAACGGTCTTATAATAGAAGTGGTCTTATACCGGAAATAATGGGGGAAGAAAGGGAGGGGTCAGGGTCGGAGAGGTATGTAGTCATCATTTTTTATGCTTTATGATAAGCTGAATTTGGGTCTTCCCAACGTCTAAACTTCTAGCAATAGACAAACAACTATCCCCCTTTTAACTTCTTTTAATCACTTTAATTCTCTCTGCCAAACTCAAAAATTTCCTCTTGCGCGACGCCATATTGACAAGACAGTGTAGGCGATTAATGTTCCTTACTTGCGAACCGGAAATAGCAGACAACAGCAGAAGTACACTAACATGAGAGAAAAAACGGTCGTATAAAGGGCTTTAGACACGGTCGCTGGTCGCATAAACGAAGTTGTCGCATATCAGAGGTCATTTATTACTGGAAGTGAATCGGTCAGAAGTTTTCAGGTCACATAACCGAGGGAGTCGTTGACAAGAGAGACGAATACCGGAGGTTCCACTGTATTATAATAATTAATACATAAAAGAAGTGAGCTTTCATTTGACACAAGTATCGTAAGTAATGTCGAATGTGTGGAATGTAATGTCGAATTTGTGAATTTGAGGTGGGAGGACAACATTCAAGAATGGACTGGCTTGACACTGAGCGAAACCATCAGGGTTGCTGAGGACAGAGAAAGATAGAGTGGTGATCATCTGTGGTGCACCAACGACCTCAAGAGTTACGGGATAGGATAGGATTGGATAGGATAGTCGAATGTGTATGTTGAAATGTTATTGTACTTAAATACTATCTTGGAGCAAGCGGAGTCTTAGGCCTGATGGTACAAACCACCGTACTAGAGAAAATAGAAGACGAGAATGAAGAGGAGCATATTATGGAGAATGAAGAAGAAGCAAGGAAAGGGAGACAGAACGCAATATAAAAAGACAGGAAGGAAAACAGAAAGAGAAGAATTTAAAGAAAGCAAGAAGAGATAATTTTAAGTACTTTACTTAATTTTCTTTATTTGTGTGTAGGTGTGTGTGTGTGTGTGAGGACAACATTCGAGAATGGACTGGCTTGACACTGGGCAAAGTCATCAGGGTTGCTGAGGACAGAGAAAGATGGAGTACGCGGGTTAAACGATCATCTGTGGTGCCCCAACGACCTTCGTTACGGGATAGGATAGGATAGATGTGTGTGTGCGTGTGTGTGTGTGTGCGTGTTTGTGTGAGTCCTACGCGCTTAGAGCCTACAGATCATGTTTGATAAAACGCTTTATAAATAAAATTATTATTATTATGATTATGATTATTATTATTATTATTATTATTATTATTATTATTATTATTATTATTAGTAGTAGTAGTAGTAGTAGTAGTAGTAGTAGTAGTAGTAGTAGTAGTGGTAGTAGTAGTAGTAGTAGTAATGGTAGTTGTAGTAGTAGTAGTAGTAGTAGTAGTGGTAGTGGTAGTATTAATTAGGATGAAGGGGATAGGAGTTGGAAGAAGTAAGAAAGAGACAATTCAAATGAGGCCAATTTATCTTTATTCCACAGTTTAAGGCATTAAAAAAAACGGTTAAATACAATGAAAATATAAACTTAAAAAATCGTGAGAGGTTATGGCATACCAATGTGTTGATGACCATAGAACCTAACACAATGGAACAGATAAGTAACAAAATACAATGTACAGGTACTGACAAACCACTCAGCTAGTTATTCATTCAGTCGTCACCCCTTTTTCACGACAATCCTCTCCACCTCCACTAACCAACCAACACACCCCACTATACCCATAAAATCCTTTCAACTAATAAAAAACAAAACAAAACAATAATAATATTAATGCAATGTACAATAATAATAATAATAATAATAATAATAATAATAATAATAATAATAATAATAATAATAATAATACAAGATATAGTAATAATAATAATAAAAAAATTATGCAAGATACAATAATAATAATACTAACAATAATACTACTACTACTACTACTACTACTACTACTACTACTACTACTACTACTACTACTACTACTACTACTACTAATAATAATACTAATACTACTAATAATGCAAGATACAGTATTAATAATAATACAAGATATAATAATAATAATAATAATAATAATAATAATAATAATAATAATAATAATAATAATAATAATAATAATAATAATAATAATAATAATAATGACATTTATAAGGTCCACTTATCCAATAGTATAACAAAGCTCAAGGCGATAGATGCTAGTCTTGTTAAGAAACTATTTTGTTATAGCACACATCTTCGCCATATCAGTCAGATTTTAGTTCGGCCCCAGTTTCAAATCCAGAAATAGTCTTTCTTAATACAGTGATCTGCTGCAAAGCCATGTTGGCCGCCATTGATGGATGGAGGTCAGAGCAGATAAACACCTGGTTAAAAATGTGAAAGAACGGACATCAATAGTCATGCAAGATCTGCTTGCAGAGGCAGGTGACAGAGGACTATTCCTTCTGATTCGTCCTACATTTGTTTCCGACGACCTGACCGGCTGAGGGACTAAACAGGGTTCAATCATCTATGACTAGTGTCTAAGCGGTATTGGTACTGCTGCTGACATGGGCGTTGGTAGCAGTTGCGGGGGTAGTAGTTGTGGGGGTAGTTGCAGTGGTGAAAGTCTCCCGGCAGCGGCAGAAGCGGGCTTGATACAGACGCCAGACGCGGACGTTGCAGACGTAGGCCAGGAACAGCAGCAGTCCCTGTGCCGCCGCGCAGATCTCGGCCACCACACGCAGCCATTCGCTATCCACGGCCTCCGCTACCAAACCTAAGACCCAGGCGCCGCCCGTCGCCGTCACCAGCTTGGCGTAGACCAGCACGTCCCTGCTACCCGACGACTGCTGGCTGGACCCGCTCTGTCCCCGTTGCGACGACTGCAGGCGACGAATCCGCACGATGGACACCACGGTGACGACGAAGCAGAGGAGATCAGTGGTGACGACGCCGACCAGGGGTAGCATGAAGGCCAGGATCAACAGAGACAAGGTGTCGGTGTCCAGAAAGCACTGGGAGCCGCCGTAACCCATGGTGGCACCGCCCGACACGCCGATCGCCGAGCCCACCGTCAGGCACACCACTGCGGCAGGGACCAGGCAGCACAGCAGGACGTTGTGCCGGAACTGTCGCCGGGTGTGGCGCGGGCTCTTGTGGTGTCGCGTCTTGCTGGTGAAGACTTGCACCATGTGCAGGCAGCACACGCCCATCCAGGCCAACGCCTGCAGCCACAGCCAATGCGTCAGGATGCCCACCACGCGACAGAAGACGGCGCTGCCCGTGATGTGCCAGGGAATGAGCAGCGACAGCTGGGCCAAGGCCAGGCTGGCCGACAGACCCATGTTGTTCAACCCCGGCAGCGCGCGCAGTTGATGGAAGAGGGCGTATGTTATAAAGGTCAAAGTCAGGCAAACGACGGACAGACTGCTGAACACCACGCTGACCACCTGTCGCATCCACGACGTCCCTTCTGCTCTCACTTCCACCACGGTCACGTTTGACGTAAAAACTTGGTGGTAGAAGCCGATGCACATCAGTAACTGTCCGTCCTCTTCGACATCCCACTCGCCGCTATTTAGGGTAAAATCCTTCCCCTTGAATGACACGGGCGTCATGTCGGCGTTTAGGTAATCCGGAAAGATCACGGTGACGTCATCGCCAAAACCTCTGATATCAAACTCGGTGTGGTCAAAGTGAACATAAGGGCAGAGCAGAAGGTCGTTGAGCGGCAAGAAGAGATGTTCCAGACCAACCGGTGGAGTCCAGAAGGATGGGTAAAGTTCGTCTGACAAATCCACTTCAAAACTGCCCATCCACATCCTCCCAGCTTGAGCGCGGTTATCAGGGCCCTGGACTGTGTGCACGACCTGCCCTCTCAATGACACCATCCACTCGTTAACGTTCACATTGACCTGCAACGCACCGCAAAGTCCTATGGGGTGAGAAGCAATGAATAAAAATTGAGGTTTAACGTCTATTGGCGATATGGCAGACGAGGATAACCATCCCAGGGAACAAGGGGTAGGGACCTAAATCAACACTGAACCACCAGAACTATCACTGCTAAAATGGACAGGGACAATTTGCCACTTTTTATTTCGCCCACCACGGGATTCGAACCTGGGTCATCGGTGTGCCAGGCGAACGTTCTACGACTTGAACTACCGCGGTGGGAGTGAGAAGCAAGGACCGCTGTAACCACCGATGCATTACATTGTGAACAATGACAATCATCTTCCACATGGAGACAGTCGCATTGTAAACTAAAAGAATCAGCGACAGAAATCTGTAGAACCTTTCGGGTTATAAACTCGTTCCGTCTGCCATATCGCCATTGATTGATTGATTGATTGATTGATTGTTGCTTTAGGTCCAGCGGACTCCCCCGAGCCAAATCAGGACCGGACAACCCCCGATCCGCATAAAAGATCTGCTGAAACAACCCTAGTGGGAAAACTGAATGCCCTCCACCAGCCAGTCACTTTACAATAAAGACATCCCACGCAGGGGACGGCTGAGGCTTTACCCCAACTACTCGAACCCCCGGTTACAAAAACAAAATAGAATACAAACATCATTATAAATTATCAACAAAACACATACATATAAAATGCCTATATTGCTAAATAATAACATCATAGGAAGCCCTAGTGACCACCCGGCAGAAAGCGTCCAATACTCCCAAGCTGATCCAACAGACCTCATACACAAACAAGGAGTCTTGTCCAGGAAGAGTTTTCAAGAAAAAAGGTAGGTCATTGATCTAGCGAAGAAGAAGATAGTATAGCAGAGTGATAGGACAGAGCAGGAATGGGAAGGAGCAAATGAGGAAGACAGCGACAGTGGGAATTTAAAGCACTAAATTTCCAGAAAGTGGGGATACTATTTATACTGAAACCCCCGGCACTCCAACGGGGGTACTGTTGCCGCAGTGAATCGGTCATGCCTATAAAGGAAAGACAGGTTTTCAACTGGGGCTTTCACTTTACCCTTTATAGGTTAGAACAATCTACAGTGGCAAGATTGCTCATGACCCCAAGAGGTTGCCATATCGCCAATGGTGGGTGTAGACGTTATACCTCAATGTTCATTCATAAACTCTTAATTCAAATTAACTTTTAGAAAACAAATTAACAACAAAATATGTTGGTAATTGGTTTGATGATTAATGGTCTAAAACCCTATACATAATAATAATTATTATGTCTTTTTTCTTGATTCAATTATTTTACCATTGTCTCAACTTCATTTCTAGTTGGGAACAAAATTATAGCACTAGCGGCCTACTACATTCTCATACTCCTCTCATCATCATCACCATCATCATCACCATCATCATCACCATCATCATCACAATCATTAACATCATCATCACCATCATCATCATCACCATCACAATCACCATCATCATCATCATCACCATCATCATCATCTGTCTGGTCAGGATGGCTAACAAATACAATATTGAGACATCAGTGCACAGTAGTAAGATCGTGGCACTGTGAACGTTATGGTTTTTGAATAGTGGTGTGCTGCTGTACAGTCTTCATCTTTACACTCAGGTGCTCTGTCCTACACCTTATTAATGGTTGGGATCTATAGGGTGACAAGTAAACACCGGTTGTTCTACTTTCACACTTTATTTCATCGTCATTTTGACTCGCATGCATAGCAGTTGAGTCTATGTACTCATCTCCTCCCCCCTCCCACTTCCCCCCCTACTACCATTCATCCCTCCCCCACCACCAAGAAAACCCCACACAAACACACAAAAAGCCCACACACACAAACAACAACTACAACAACAACAACAACCTATCTAGATGTTTACAAATCTGTGCGAGAGCAGTCATAAAGAGTCCCAAAATGATTTTTTTTAAAAGTGTCCGCCGTCCGTTTGTCCGCCCTCTGTCCAAAACTTGCAAGTAGATTAATATATTAGAACATATTTCAACTGTCACAGCCAAACTTGGTAAAATGGTGTATACCTCATGAGACCTCATAAATGACCATTGTTCACAATATACACACAATATATATGTTCACAAAATTTCACATTTTTTAACCTAGGTTATTAATATTGAACTTATGATTCTTTGAGGCAGGATAGATATCAGTGAGATATACACACTTACTATACAAATTTGGTCAACCTCACTCCAAGGTCAACCCCACGTGAAAGTGCTGGGGGTTTCTGTATAAATAATATCCCCACTTTCTGGAAATGTAGTGCTTTAAATTCCCACTGCCACTGTCTTTTTCTCCTTTGTCCTTTCCCATTCCTACTTTGTTCTATCAATCTACTATACTATCTTTCTCTTCGCTAGACCAGTCACCTACCTTTTTCTTGAAAACTCTTCAAAAGATCATTCCAAGATCAAGGTCATCCCAAGTTGACCGTTTGGGAGTGAGGGGGGGGAGGTGAGGGGGTATAATAATATAATAAACCTTACTGTAATTTATTTGATAGTAGTACATGAGTGTATTTGGAGCCGGAGGTCAAGGTCATCTCAGGGTCAAGAGCATAGAAAGATCAAAGTCGGTTTTCGCATTTTAATGCCACCGTTAGGCATACACGTATCTTTTTTTTTTTTTGTTCTGGGCACTCATTTTCATGTTAAATATTGCAAGTTCCATAAGGAGCATGAGAGTCGTATGGACTCTGCTCTTCTTCTTCTTCTTCTTCTTCAGCAACAACAGCAGCAGCTTCAACACTACACCCATCACCATCTCTACCGACAGCAACAATAAAACAGCAACATAACTTCCACATTCAACAACAACAATAACATCACCACCGCAACCAACAACAACGCCAATACCACCACCACTACCTGCTGGCGTGACGTTGGCTACCTAATCAAAATGGTTCCACCACGAGTACTTTCTAGTTTTTCAATTAAGATTCTGAGTGTTTCATTGTAAATTATATGGCTGTAGGTTTCTGAAAAATTCAATGGAACAGTTATTATTACTTTTTTATACCAATGGGAGGTGTCCAAAAAGTGGCTACCTAAAACTATTTACGTGTTCTATTTAATAAAATTTATTTATTTTGATGTAAAAACTTAGGTGGTGTTTGTTTGGTTAAGAAATATCAAGAAATATATTTTGTATAAAATTTAGAATTGAAACACCACGTGTTTTTGGTGGTTTAAAAAAAAACAGAGTCAAGCGTATTACTTCCTCACACTGCCCATATGTCCAGATTTCAACACCAAGTTGCGTGAACTCGTTTTAACGATTGAAATGAAAAATAAATATCTAAACGTTAACCAAATGTAACCAAACTTGGCAGAAACATTGCCTGAAATGTTACTAAAGTGGTGAAGGAAAAAGTTTGAAAATCCAATCAGTAATTTTAGTTTTATAGTGATTTTCTGGAACATTGTAAAAACCCGTGGCATAAGCCGATAATGGCTACCTAAGAAAGTCAGTGACAGCGTCCTTAATTCAATTAAGTAGAATGCCATGTGCATATGAGCTAGTTACGTTCGGCTTGACCATCATTAAAAACTTAACTTTGTTCATCGTGGCGGGAGAAATGTGGATTTGGGGGTTTTATATCCGATTTAGGTCACCATGTCCAGTTTGGAAAAGCACCACCGCGCTTATTTTGGTCAACACTTTTACAAAAAGTTAAAACTTTGACACCATGTACTCAAAAAACTTAAATTCGATACTATTTTTAATTATTGTAATGATCTATGGGCTTGGTGGCGAAGTATTATAATAAATGTATCAACCGTATTTTAGCTTAGGTAGCCAAGACAATCGGTGGCAGTCAAAATCAATCAATCGCAAAGCTGTGTGAAAACTTTCAGCAAATATACAAACATTGTAGGTAGGTATTTCAACGGTGCGTTGTTTGCAACCAAAAATGTCTAAATAAGTCAAGCAGAACGGGTGTTATACTGCTTGGAATGTCCCCACCCCGAATAACTGTTCTCCGGACAAAGAGAGAAAGAGAGAGAATAGACTGGACCTATCCCGATTGACGTCATAACTTTGTGCGTATTTATTCGCATTTTTCTCACCATGACGAACGATTGTTGTGTCAAACATTGTTCGAAGCGAAGTACTAGAGATCTTGGGATCTCTTATCATAGAATTCCGACGATTATATTCAATAGAGGCACCAACATACGCGAGCTGACAGCTAGGAGGAGAAGGCTTTGGATCGCCCAAATCAATCGAAAGAAGATCACAGACAAAACAGTGAAACCCTGGACCCGTGTGTGTTCACGCCACTTTGTGAAAGGTAAGCATTTTCAATAATTGTTCAATGGTTCACATGCATTTTGTTATTGGTCTTACTAGGCCATTGCGAAGTTGCGGCTGCCCACTTTCACCGACAACCTGGCAGTAGTGAAATCTGCCATTTTTGAGCAGGTCGAGTGTTGGAGGGTTTTTAGATGACTTTTGCTCTGTTCTAAAAAATTTCATAGATAGAATGTGCGTTTAGGCTTCATGATTTAAATATAAAGACTGGGACTGTATTTGTTGTTTTTTTCAAATTTCACGTTTACTTGAATACAAAATAATAATTTTAAAAAAAAACCCCACCACACAAAACACCTGAGGAGAAACATTGTTTACCTTTCTTCTAGAATCACAGAGGAAAGACTAGAGACGAGTAGAGTGCTTGTTTTGTTTATCATGCAAGTCAATATTTTAGTGTAGTTGTTATTACATTTTGACTTGATTTTGATGCCTGGAAAACGTGCGGAGTTCTATCAAGATGATACGCCCAACTGGATCCCAACTTTGCACCTTGGCTACAACATTAAATGTGCATCCACTGATGTGGGCCGGTTTGAAAGGAAACAGAAGAGAGAGCAACAGAAACAAGGACATGCCCACAACAGTATGTAATGAATATTTACTTTATGAAATATTTCATAGTTTATCTTCAAGTGTAAAGAAATTGTGTTTTTGAAACATTGCTGCCTTTCTAAAATGCAATTTTTAATGTTTGTAAATCTAACATTGTCATGTATAATGTCATCGCCTTCGTATTTAGATATTTGATGTAGTCCATGAAATTATGCTTTTTGAAGGTAATGCAGTTGTTAGTAAGTGCACAGGAATGCAGTTTTCCAGGGAAGCATGCCCCCAGATCCAGTGTTAATTTTTTTTCTCTCACCACAACCCGTTCCCACCACTTCATCATTATGAATCTCAATTAATCAGTATTAAACTACAGTTAAATGAACTGTCTTCAGTTTTCATTTTGGTTAATATAAAAAAAAGCCACATCTTGTCTTATAGATGGGAGGAACACTGATTGCCCAAAATAGGCATCTACTCATACTTTTGAGTAAAAAACAAAAGGGAAACATTTCAAGGCAGTATGATCACCTAAACATAGAATGTGCTTGAAGTAAACAAATAGTTATGTGTATGTTATGGTTCTTATTTGTGCAGATCATGCTGAGGACGGTGAGAACACCACAGACAGTGACGCATCATTTTCCACTTTGTAAAGATTTGGACAATAAAGTTTACTGTTTACTGTTTACTGCATCTATGGGTGATCTTGGAGGGGACACTGATTTAGAACTGGGTGAAGAAGCTACTGATTTGAAACGAACTGTGGAGCAGGAAGTCCAGACTGATATTACCATTTCCTACCTGGAAGCCATGGAGTCTGAGCTTCAGACTCTAAGAACAGAAAACCTCACTCTTCGTATGAAACTGAATGCCAGCACTATGTCAGATGACTTTTTTTTTTAAAAGAAGATGGGTCTAGAGATGATGAGAAAGTGAAATATTACACAGGCCTACCATCTTTTTTGACTCTTGCTGCTCTGGTGTCATTCCTGATGCCTCATATTACTAGTGGGCCCAGATCTATCACAAGTAAATTTCAAGTGTTAATTGTCCTCACTCAACTGAGGTTGAATCTGACTGTACAGGTCGTTGTTGATTTGTTTGGCATTTCTGACACTTCAGTGTCACACATAGTGTTGGACTGATGTGTGCTGAAGTTAAGATACCAGCTTTTACAAAAGGTAAAAAAACAACTATCTGCTTTTGATGTAGAATCAACACGCAAAATAGCACATGTAAGCCACAGTAATGATTCATGTTGAAAGGGTGATTGGTAACATTGTTTAAAACTATGCCATTATTGATTCTACAATTCCAGTCACTATGTTGACTTGTGCAGAATGTGCAACTGTGACCACGTTGGACCAAATTGTCACAGTGTGCTGTGCTCTGGTGAATATTTGTCCATCCGTTGTTCCTTTTGATTAGAGATGGGGTGAGAGAAACTTCCAACTAGGCAGTTTTGTTGACAATAACTATCATGGATATTAAGCCCACGATCAGCTAATTTTGTTCACCTAGATCATCAAGAAGCTTGGTTTTGTATCCTTCTTTCTTCTACCAACTAGGTAGTTTTGTTGACAATAACAACTAGGTAGTTTTGTTGACAATAACTATCATGGAAGCTTGGTTTGGTATCCTTCTTGTTTTTATTATTATTACTTCCAACTAGGTAGTTTTGTTGACAATAACTAACATGGATATTAAACCCACGAACAGCTAATTGTGTTCTCCTAGATCATCATGAAGCTTGGTTTTGTATCCTTCTTGTTGTTATTATTAGTTTTATTAGTATTGTTATTATTATTGTTTTCATTGTTATCATATATTATTAGTTTTGTTGCTGCTGCTGTTGTATTATTTTTAGTAGTTGTATTGTTATTATTATTATTTTTATAATTACTCTTATGATTACGATTATTTTTTATTATGATTATTATTACTCTTATTATTATTATTATTATTATTATTATTATTATTATTATTATTATTATTATTATTATTATTATTATTATTATTAAATCACCGTTGTCACCTTCATCAGGTTTTCACCAGTACTCAGTATTGTAATTTTAAAAAGATAGCTTTGCTGAAGTCATTAGTACTTTGTCGCACCTAGTTATTTCAGGAACCTAATAATATTATATTCTATTCCATTGTTGCTGTCGTTAGTGCAAGGTGTATGCAGACATGAATGGAGGGGTGGGTGCACGAGTAAGCATGTGTGTATATGTGTACATGGGTGTATGTGTGTGCATGGATGTATGTGTGAGTCAACGAGTTGAGTGGTAGGAAGGATGAAAAGTTTTCAAGTACGAGTGTATAGATACAGGAGTGAAGTGTTGTGGATGGCTAGGATTGGTCTAAGGCATGGAAGAATGGGTGGGTTTGAGTGGTTTTGTGTATTGTTGAATAATTATCTGTGTGTCTAATGTGTACGCATGGGTATGTGACTGGATATCTGTTTAGACATGTGTGCTAGTGGTGATAGATTTGTGTTTCGGTATGGAAGTTGGGTATGATAGTATATCAAATGTATTAATATTGTATGTCTATGTTTTTGATGTTATCTCTTTTCTTGCACTGCAAAACAAATATCCATGCCATGTGTTTGGACAATAAAGAATCTTGAAGTGATGTGAAGCTGTTTGAAAGTATTGTTTTACGTGGTGTGTTCTCACATAAATGTCTGTTTATGCATTTCAGTATGTTATGGAACCCTATGAATGAAGGTCTTACTAAACCACCGCATTAAGTTACATTACAACATATTAAGCAACAGTTCAACATGTTTTACTAAGTTACGTTTCACATCCAGGTAGCATTTTAACAAAGTCACAGTTCCACAAAATAAAGTTACTTTCCGAATTTTGAGTTCGAGGTAACATTTCACAGTTATAAGTTACAGTTCTATCGTTATAAGTTACATTCCATGTTGAACTGTTACTTATAAGGCTTATAAGTTCCCGTGTGTGTGCACCAAAAAAAAAAGGTTACCCCTTGAAAACTATTGTTGTTTTTTTACTCATAAAAATCAACGCACAGTCCGCATCACCTTATCTAAAATCGAATGCACACATTTCATTTTATAAATCAAATTAACTGCTGCTTCCATTGGTATTCGTTGTTGAAGGTTATGAAGTGCATAGATAAAGGATTAGACGTTTAAAGGGACATATAACACCAACATTGCTATCACATCAACAGAAGAGTTGTTCAGGTCACACTGTATTATTTCCCGTTAATGCTGTCGAACGTGCCAACACTTCAACAGTCGAAGTAAACAATACCAAGGGCTACAAAGGTATTATGACCACTTACATTCGCTTATTTTTCTTTAAAACGCGCTTTTACCTTGAAATTTGCACACTGCAAATCATCCATGAGTTATATATGTATTGTAATATTTGTCGGCTCTCCCAGAATACAACTGAATTGTACTATAAAACTATGAACTAATGGCTGTAAGGTTATTTATTAGCTGGTCAATGTTTTTTAACAAATTGTTTCATGTCAATTTAACAACATAGCATATTAGGTAGCCATATCACCATCAAGTAACATTTCACGTAATAGGTAGCCGTGGTGGTGAACTGCTTAAGTCGCCATTCACAGGCAGGTAACCATTCACATTTAGGTCGCCTGTCGTAAAAATGGGTTCAAAATTAAGTAGCAGTTCACAAATATGGTTAAGTAGACATTCACATTATAGGTAGCCGTTCAAAATAGTAGGTAGCCAGTTCACAGTGATCGGCTACCTAAATGGTATTTAGGTCGCCAAACCTGTGGAAATAAAGGTTCACCATCACCACCACCACCACCACCACGAAGCTGCTGTACCTCGGAGAGGTAGGTCAGTATATTGTTTTCAACGACATCGCGGTTTATGTCTGGGCGAGCAACGACATCCATTTCCAGTACAGCAGCCAGAAAGCGAGCTTGCTCCAAGTCTTGAGGCAGACTGGCATGGGACCATGAGCGACCCCACTTGTACGTCACGTTGGCATGCTGCATCAGTCCTTGTAGCTGCGGCTGGTGACACAATGACAGAACATTGAAGTGCAACGTTTTACACCCGCCATTGGCGATATGGCAGACGGGACTATCCATCTCATGGAAGAGGGGTAGGGACCTACATCAACACTGATCCGCCAGAGCAATCATCTTATATTACTAAAATTTTAAAAAAGTAAAGCCTTTTAACTGTATCTCCAGACATTCACACACATTACCGAGAAATAAACCTTTTTAAAAGTATTCATTTTTTTGGCGCTCAATCAATCAATCAATCTTTAATTTAATGTCTGTTCACACATTTAGGTGATATTAGACATTGAAAATGTAACTTTTAAAACACTTTAACTATTTCAAAACATAATTTCAAAACAAACAGTCTATAAGAGTCTACCAAAAGGGGGATTTAGCAATAACTTTTACAACGGCTGTAACAGTTTTATGACACATTTAGGTGATATTCATAGACATTGAAAATGTAACTATAAAATCACTTTAACTATTTCAAAACATAATTTCAAAACAAACAGGCTATAAGAGTCTACCAACAGGAGATTTAGCAATAACTTTCACAATGTCTGTAACATTTGGATGATATAGAACCATGTCTACAGAATGTCCATATTCAGTTATGCTAAGTCCATTTACTTTGAATATGTCTGTTAAAACTGAGCATTCAAAGAGAAGGTGATGTACTGATAGACTTGTATTACATATACATTTAACATCAGCTGAGTATTTAGTGTTCCATGCGTTCATTCTTAATTTATATATTAATTTAGAAAGTGGTCTTGAACAATTCAGTAAAGATATATTTTTAATGTTATTATCATGATAAACTTTCTTTTCTAGTAAGGAAAACATTTCATGATTACACATATTCAAATTTGTTATAATTATAGAATCTGACGACCTTTGTGCTCCCTCCTTAGCTAATCTGTCACATACCTCATTCCAATAAATTCCGCAATGTGATGGTACCCAACAGAAATCAATATTTATTCCTCTAGAAATCACACAATGTATCATATGTTTGATTTCATAGATAAACTCCCTTCTATCTTTACAGTTCCACTGTTTTAATGCATACAGAACCGCTTTTGAATCAACACATACTAATATACCAAATAATTCTAAAGGTGACGTCATAATGAAATTTAAAGCCATTAAAATAGCATAAAGCTCAGCTGTAAATATAGAAAATCCCTTTCCTAAATAATATGATCTTCGTATATTTATTTCAGGTATAATATATGCTGATCCACTATCCGAAGAATCTAAAACTGAGCCATCAGTAATGTGTGGCTTTTGCCTTCTATTTCATTTAAAAAATGTTTTTTTTTTAAAATCTACATTACCATTCTTTGTTATTTATCAATTTCTTTCTGTATGCCTGGCGAATGGTTTCACATTTAGAATTAAACAATCTTTGCCGTTTTCCCGTACTAAGCAGCTTTTGTGTGGGATTCACCCTCCATTGGGCTATCTTTGTCACGATCGTTCTGAAAGAAGAAAAAAAATCATCGTGATGTAGACCTACCTGGAAGACGTCCGGAAAGCATGACGTAGGCGCTGATGCTACAGACGCTGTGGTGATGTTGACGGTTAGTTTGAAGATTAATCTCTTCAAAGTTCGCCGTACATACTCATAGATCTGCTTCGGGTAGCTGCAGTCTTCATCGTGCACTGAAATTATACTAAAATACTTTTGAAGGAGTCTGAGTTGTTGAAACCCCAAGCTGTACAAATCATAGCTGAAGAACAAGCAAGATTCAGGGCAGGGCGAAGTACCACTGAACAGATTTTCAACCTCAGAATAATCTTCGAGAAATACCTACAGCACCAACTACATCTATATCATGTGTTCGTAGACTTCAAGAAGGCGTTTGATTGAGTCTGGCATGCAGCTCTGTGGGCAACCATGAGAGTGTACAACATCAGCCCTAAAATTATTGAAGTCATCAAAACCCTGTATGACAAGGCTACCAGTGCAATCCTCCACAACAGCGCCATCGGAAACTGGTTCAGAACAACAATCGGTTTGCATCAAGGATCCCTACTCTCTCCAACACTCTTCAACATCTTCCTAGAGCGCATCATGTCAGATGTCGAAGTCCAAGGCCAATCCCTCAACACAGTGCGTAGCTTCAAATATTTAGGAGCCATTGTATCAGACAGTGGGTCCCGACAGGAAGTCCTCTTGTGTAATTATATTAATGTGTCACAGTTTTATGCTCATTGTCATTATCATTGTTGTTGAAATTATTATTGTGATGTGTATTCCTTGTTGATTGTAATTGTACGAAACAATGTAATTTCTTGTAAAAGATAATAAAGTTGTCTTATCTTATCTTATGTTATCTCTCCAGGATCGCACAAACATCTGCTGCCCTGGCAAGTTGAAGCCAATTTGGAAAGACAGGACCATCAGCCTACATTCCAAGGTAAGACTGCTGCGCTCCCTTGTCATCTCCATCTTCCTATACGCTTGCGAAACATGGACCCTCACAGCAGATGTACAACAAAGAATACCAAGCATGGAAATGAGGTGCTACAGAAGACATCTGGGCATTTCCTATACTCAGCACACCACCTACGACGAAGTCCGACAGACCATCACACAAGCCATTGGACAACAGGATGACCTACTCACAGAGATGAAAAAACGGACACTCCGATGGTATCGCCACGTCACCAGATCATCAGGACTTGCAAAGACCATCCTGCAAGGCACAGTGCAAGGAGGCAGAAGAAGAGGGAGACCGAAAAAGAGGTGAGAGGACAACATTCGAGATTGGACTGGTTGACACTGAGCGAAACCATCCGGGTTGCTGAGGACAGAGAAAGATGGAGTACGTTGGTTAAACGATCATCTGTGTTGCCCCTACGACCTCCGAGTTACGGGATAGGATAGGATAGGACAGGATAGGAGTTGTTACTTTCAAACCTTTATGCTGCACTGTAGATTGTATGATCAGTGTGGTGAAACTGGCACAACCTGACAATGGCTCTACGCTGGGGATGGATTCTTTCCTACCTACAGAGCCAGTAATGGCAAGGATGGACTCGCCCTACAGAGGACAACCAATCAGCGCATCGGATGCGGGCCAGTAAAGGAAGCCTGCGCCGAGAGACGGCACTTCTGAGTGATGCTATGTTGTAACGAGCCCTTAGCCTTTGCTTACTAAACTCCTACAGCCTGTCGTCACTACGTCTACATGTAAGTAACCATGCAACTATTAATTAGGAGTCTACCGCTGACCCAGTGTGCACTATACCATAGACGAGTTTCCCGTCAGCTGCAGGAACTAGACTCTGAAATCCGGAAACCCGTTAACTTGTCCAGCTTGGCCACAACAATGAAACTCCAGCGAGCCTTGCAAATCCATGATAATAAAACTGAAGAGCACTTGAACGCGCGAGATAGAGACTTGCAGAAGCAGCTGAAATCGATCCATGCGTGTTATGTTGAAACGTGAATGGTAGTATGTCTGAAACGCGCACGATAGATCTAATCGTTTCGTTTTGCAAAGTATTCAATAATGGAGTTTATTTACCTTTGATTTGAGTTTGCATTGTTGTTAGGAGAGGCTTTGTATAGCGTTGATAATTTGCGTTAGTCGATATTATTGGAGAATTTTCTGGATCTGCGTGTTTACTCTCGATGGAAGTTTCCCGATGGATTTCGAAGTAAGAAGAATGTTCCGGGTATGTTTAGAAATATGTATGACGTAAGTCAGTGATGACGATCTTTAATTCTGATTGGTTGTAACGCGTTATTCTAGAACGACCTGAGGTCATCTCGAGTCCTATCCTATCCTGTCCCATAACCCGAAGGTCGTAGGGGCACCACAGATGATCGTTTAACCAGCATACTCCATCTTTCTCTGTCCTCAGCAGCCCTCATGGCTTCGCTCAGTGTCAAACCAGTCCATTCTCGAATGTTGTCCTCCCACCTCTTTTTCGGTCTCCCCCTTCTTCTACCTCCTTGCACTGTGCCTTGCAGAATGGTCTTTGCAAGGCCTGATGATCTGGTGACGTGGCCATACCATCGGAGTTTCCGTTTCTTCACCACTGTGAGCAGGTCATCGTGTTGTCCAATGGCTTGTGTGATGGTCTGTCGGACTTCGTCGTTGGTGATGTGTTGGGTATAGGAAATGCACAGAAGTCTTCTGTAGCACCTCATCTCCATGCTTTGTATTCTTCGTTGGAGATCTGCTGTGAGGGTCCATGCTTCGCAAGCATATAAGAAGATGGAGATGACCAGAGAGCGCAGCAGTCTTACTTTGGAATGTAGACTGATGGTTCTGTCTTTCCAAATGGGCTTCAACCTTGTCAGGGCAGCAGTTGTTTGTGCGATCCTGGAGAGGACTTCCTGTCGAGACCCATTGTCTGACACAATGGCTCCTAAATATTTGAAGCTGTGCACTGTGTTGAGGGATTGGCCTTGTACTTTGATGTCCGTGTTGATGCCATTGGTGTTGTTGGTCATCATTTTGGTCTTCTCTGCACTTATTTCCATTCCATAAGCTCTGGAGGTGGTGTCAAGCCTCTGTACAAGCTGTTCAAGTTCTTGTTCCTCTCCAGCCAATCCATCAATATCATCCGCAAAACGAAGATTGGAGATTGCTCTGCCCCCTATGCTGACTGTGCCTTCGTGATCTGCAAGAGCATCTGACATGATGCGCTCTAGGAAGATGTTGAAGAGTGTTGGAGAGAGTAGGCATCCTTGACGCACACCGATTGTTGTTCTGAACCAGTTCCCGATGACGCTGTTATGGAGGACTGCACTGGTAGCCTTGTCATACATTTGATGACTTCTATAATTTTAGGGCTGATGTTGTACACTTTCATGGTTTCCCATAGAGCTGCATGCCAGACTCGGTCAAATGCCTTCTTGAAGTCTATGAACACATGATATAGATGTTGTTGGTGCTGTAGGTATTTCTCACAGATTATTCTGAGGTTGAAAATCTGTTCAGTGGTACTTCGCCCTGCCATGAATCCTGCTTGTTCTTCAGCTATGATTTGTTCAGCTTGTGGTTTCAACCTGTTGAGTATTATTTTCAGGAGGACCTTGCTGGGATGGCTGATGAGGCTGATGGTGCGATAATTTTCACACTCCTGAAGGTTACCTTTTTTGGGAAGAGTGATGACAAGCGACTGGGTCCATGGTGTAGGCCATTCCCCACTCTGCCAGATCTTGTTACAGATAATGGTGAGAGCATCAGTCATCGCTTCTCCTCCTGCTTGTAGCAGTTCCGCTGGTATGTTGTCCACTCCCGCTGACTTCCCTTTCTTCAGCGATTGCACTGCTGCCTCAACTTCTTCCCGTAGAATTGGGAGGGTTTCTTCTTCTTCTCTGCTCTCGGGACATGCTAGAACTGATGGGTCTCCATTTGGTGTATGGTTGTAAAGGTCAGAGCAGTACTCTGTCCATCTGTCCAAGACTTCTTGTTCTTCTGTAAGGCATATGCCAGACTTGCTTTGGATAGTGGAGACTTTGGGCTGTTTAACACTTGTCAGCGGCTTCACAGTCTGGTAGGCCTTCTTGCTGTTGTTCTTGTTCAGATTGTTCTCTATTTCCTGGCATTGATCTTCTATCCAGTTCTCCTTTGCTGTGCGCATGCCTTTTCGGATGTCATTGTTGATTTTTCGGTAGACATCAGCTCCCTGTGAGGTGTTCTTTTTCTTTTCTAACTCTCTTCGTTTGTCACACAGATCCAAAAGTTCAGGTGTGATCCACGGCTTCTTCTTTGGTCGGTGCTTGCCAAGGATCTCAGTGGCGGCATCTGTTAAAGCTGAGTTGAAGGTATTGGTCATGGTGTTGACATCTACTTCCCCTGCCCCCAAAATAAGCAGTGGTGCAAATTTCCCTCCAATTGTGGCCTGAAATATTTT
The DNA here is from genome assembly GCA_036898135.1 of Oncomelania hupensis. Classification (NCBI taxonomy): domain Eukaryota; kingdom Metazoa; phylum Mollusca; class Gastropoda; order Littorinimorpha; family Pomatiopsidae; genus Oncomelania; species Oncomelania hupensis. The sequence goes on from CM072515.1 coordinate 68,312,279, forward strand.
TGCCACCTCCGGGTCTTGCAGTTTGTCCAGGTCGAACTTCAGCCTTGTGCACTTTGCTGTATTTACTCTCTTCAAATGGAGCCGGAAAGACATCATCACGAGATCGTGGTCACTTCCAATGTCTGCTCCTGGAAAAGTGCGTGACCTGCCAATGTTGATGCTTGATCTGAAGCGTTTCTTGACCATGATGTAGTCGATCTGGTTGTGATGTTCCCCGCCGGGACTGTGCCATGTCCATCGTCTGGATTTTTTGTGGAGACCAAGCGTGTTTGCCAGTACCAGATTGTTGTATCTGGCAAACTCCAATAGCCTCAGACCCCTGTCATTTGTCTCGTTGTTGCAGTGGGGTCCACATGTGTCTCCCCAGTTGTGGTGCGCATCTTGGCCAACCTTGGCATTCCAGTCGCCTTGCACTATGACTATGTCCTTCTTCGGCACTTGGTCAAGGACCGCCTGTATATTTTCATAAAAATCCTCCACTTCGCTGTCTTCATAGTCTGATGTTGGGGCATAGGCCTGGATGATGGTAATGTTGAAAGGGGTTGCTCTCAGACGGATGGTAACGAGTCTACTGGAGACTGGGCGGCAACCCATGACAGTGGCTAGAATGTTCTTGTGGACCAAGAATCCAACGCCGTGTTCGTGCCTGTCATCTCTACCGCTGAAATAGAGCTTGTGGCCTTTGTCAGTCGTTGTTTCACCTATGCCTTTCCAGCGCAGTTCGCTGATACCTAGAACGTTCCATCGATAGTGGTCCAGCTCGTGGGCAAGTTCTTCTAATTTTCCTTCCGCAGTTAGGGTCCTGACATTCCAGGTTCCTATGACGATGTTGTTTCTCGTGCGGATCTTGCTAATTTGTCCATCAGTAGCATACTTTTCACCTCCGTCCTGGTGGCCAACGGAAGGCGCGGTCCTTGTGTAGCCGGGCGACGACCGATCCGGCATGGAATTAGTGGATAGCCTCATCATGTGTTGTGTCTTGGGCAAAAAAAAGACCTGGCAGGGCCCAATCCTCTCCAGGCTGTTGGCCACAGCCGAAATCCACGAATACAGTGTGGCTCGCCTTGGCCCTGAGCACGTGGTCGTTGAACCTGTAGTAACGTGAGGTTCCTCCGCCCTGGCCGGTGACTTCTGTGTAGAAGACTTTCGCCCAGTGATGCCGTGCTAGCATCACCCCTGTTAGTCGCCTCTTACGACACGCCGGGAAACGTTGGGTCTATTCTATTTGCCCGAACCCACAGAGCCCAGAGTTGAGAGAAAAAATTATATATTCGATGCTCCGTGTGTTGTTGTGGATAGTTGTTGTTGATAGTGAGTTGGAAAGTAAATTTGAGAGTGGAAAGGCGATTGAGCGATTGTATGCAGTTGTTGATGTGTGCTGAATAAAAGTGGAAAACTTCATACGTCGACTTTGTGACTTGTATGCTGATTGAGCGGGTTGCGTGAATAAACGAATCTGAGCTACACTCATCAGTACTTCAGCATTGGGGCTGAATTCACTACTGATAAAACACCAACATCAAACCTAGTGTAACAATGCGATAGTGAACGGGGTGATGCAAACCTTGACGAACCAATAGCGTCAAGAAGGGTCGCTGGACTTAATTGATAGGCAGGTCTCCAGAGTTGGGTGTCCTTCATCGAAGTCCGCACCTGAAAATGCCTGTATGCCCAGGTTGCAGCCAGAGATAGAACCAAATCTCTCAGTTGGGGGCACCGCCTACTACCAAGGGGCTACACGAGCTGCAGAGACTGGTCCTTCAGGTTATCCTAGCAACTATGGAATGCCCATGACTCCGATGCATATGGAAGTGCCAGGGGATACCTACAGTGGAACCCACAGTGGAAGACGCAGACGCTTTGCACGAAATCAATGGAACTCTGAAAGTGAGAGCGAAGAGTATCAAGTCCGAGGTTTGCCAAAGCTCTCGCCTTACTCGGGGCAGTATCCATGGAAGGACTTTGCCGGTCAATTCCAACGTCACAGTGTGCTGGGTCGGTGGCGAGCCAGGGAGCGTATTGACCGATTGCAGCTACATTTTGACCGGCAGTGCCCTTCATTTTTTTTAAAACAACTGCCTGCGGAGGTAAATACCAATTACCATAGAACCTTGGAGGCGATGGACCTTCGTTTCGGTGAGCAAATTCCAGTGGAAGCTCAGAAAGCAGCGTTCCACAACATGAGACAAACGGAAAAGGAGTCACTGCGAGAATTTGCAGAATAAGGAAGATAGAAGTGGAAGCTTTTCCTGGTCTGCCGCCTCAGTACGTGGAGTCGGAGATCATCGCCACGTTTCTGAGGGGAATCGTTGCCCAGTATCTATATATACTGAACACCAGAAGTCCATCTTTGGTGGGAGAAAAGTGCGTCGACTACTTGAGAAAGAGATTGACGAGGAATACCATCGATTATCAAGGTTAGGACGACGCAATGGATGCAACCTAGTCAGAAAGTGAATCCCCAGTCACCAATCCCCAAAACCTCAAAAGCTGCAAATACACCAACTGTCATCACTACACCAGATGTCCTAAAAACGCTGCAGGAAGCGTTGGGGAAAATCACAGAAATGTTGAAGAGGTAGAAACGATGACGTGGTGACGCAAAATCAGTTACAGGAAGCCATGCGACAAATGAATAGGGTCAGACAGGGATCAAGCCCTTCCCGTTCTCCAACATTCAGAGGAGGGCCGCCGTTTCCCGGAAGGCAAGAGCGGGTCAAAGACAGAGCCAATGACCGATGTAACCGTTGCCAGCAAATATATCATTGGGCCCGAGATTTGCCCTCAGCGACACAGATCTCGATCACCATCTCCAGCAGATCGCACGGTTTCCAGGAATGTGAGTTTTGCGTTAAACGCCAACGAGAGAGTTTGAGCGACGGGGAGGAGCAAGATGGGGACCCTGACCTAAAAATTGTGAAGCGCTGGATACAGGACAAGGGACAGCGCACGACTTATCAGCGCAGTCTCCAGGAACAAAAACTCTGTGGGCATCAACTTCAATTATAAGGCAAGACCCTGATGTACATTTGGGAGAATGAGGGTGGAAATTATATCTTGCTGTTTGTGGTCCCAAGTGCAATGAGGGACATGGTGCTGAGGTTGGCACACGACAACTCATTGTCCTGACATTTCGAGCGCACCTATGAAAGAATTGGAAGACATTTGATGTGTTAGAGTCCTGCCCAATCCGGACAGGGAAACTGCTACACCTTGGTATTGGTGGATCAATTCACTAAGTGATCGAAGCTTTCGCCATACCAGATCAAACGGCGGATTCTTCTGCCGTTTCGGATGTCCTCGGGAGATTGTGACTGATCAAGGCACACATTTTGGAAGGGAGCTGCTCACTTAACTTTGCCATAGACTGGTTATTGTGAAAAAGCGGACCACTCCATATCACCCCAGTGCCAACGGTCAGGTTGAGAGAATGAACCGTACATTGATGCAAATAATAAGGTGTACTTTAACAGAGGGACAGACAAATTGGGACGACCAGCTTCAGTTGCTGGTGGGTGCAATGAGATGCACAGTTAACAGATCTACCGGGTTTACTCCAAATCATCTTATGTTGGGCAGGGAACTAATGCAACCCCTGGAGATCATGATGGGAGTAACTCAGGAAGAAGCGACAACATGTGCATATATCAACCAGATGGAGAAGGAGTTAGGCCAAGCTCATGAGCCGGAACAGCAGAGAAGTCAAAAGCGAGAGTATGACCAGCGACAGCAAACGGCTAAGCACTAGGTGAGGGACGTTGTCCACTTCGCGAACTCAGCAACGGTGGTAGATCAGTGTAAGAAGTTAGCTCCACTCTGGAAGAGGCCGTGTGTTGTCTGTAAAGTCTTGGCTCCAGTGCTATTCCAGATTAAAGCCCCAAGGAAGACTTGGATCGTGCACCATGACCGATTGCGGCCGTGCTACGACAGCTTATTAACCTTGTGGCTGGAAAGAAAACGACATTCATTGTGTTGGGTCATCCCATAGTGAATGACGCAGGCCCAGACCTGGATGACACTCGAGAAACCTTTGCCGACGAACATCTGTATTGCCTATGTCGAAAGCCGGATGATAAAGCCTTCATGATCTGCTGCGATGCTTGCCAGGAATGGTTCCAAGGGAAGTGCCTAAAGGTGACAGAGAAACAGGTGGGAAAGATTGATTACTATCGGTGCCCAGGGTGTAAGCGCAAGGGGTATGTATTTTTCAGAGCGGTTTAACCACTTCGTGATGTTTAACTCGACACCTCTAACACTTAATGAGGTTTGTGTGCACAGATGGAGAGAAGGAACCGCCCGTGCCCCATTCCTTCCTGTACCAGGGAGCCGGTGGACCTGGGGGACCACTTCGTCGCCAAACATCTACCGGAGGGATGTGCAACCTTCACCGCTGCGGAGAAGACGGCTGAACACGCCACAGGGGAGCCATGGCTAAAGATTGCGTACCGGCTGGTGCAGCAATAGCGGTCGCGGAATAAGGACCATTCATTCACCCATCCAGGTACATCATTTTACCGGGACGGCCGAGGATGTACATCTTTGGAAAGAGTTTCTTAAGGCCTGTTTCAGTGTTCCGGTGGGGAAAGTGCAAAACCTGTCACAGTCACAGGCCGATGGGATTCGAGCTATACCTAAAGAAAGGTTGCTGATGGAAACTGATGCCTATGGCAAGGCAGCCCTTCAGCACACCATATTCGGTAAGGGAAATAAGCGCGAGTTTTGCAAGGGCCACTGGTCAGTGCATTCCAGGGCCCCTGGAGCTCACAGCGCAGAACGCCCTACGATTTTTTTGGCACGTCCCGATAATTAAAATGCATGGGTAATATGGATGCTATAGCCCCTATAATATTTATATGGACAGCCTGGGGGAGAGCCAGCTTCCTCCCCGGACTAATATTGTTATGCAATGTATGTCATTGTATTACAAAAGATTTATGATAATCAGTCTTGATTGTCTACAGCTCCCCGCTAGGGGAACCAGACCCTTTCGTCACATACAGGACGTCTGCCCTCTAGAACTTGGAGCCAGGCTGGAAGGGATAGCGGGCTGTACATCTTCCAGCGCGGCTAGCTATCAGTCCCAGACGTTCACTCATCAACGGTATTTTCAAACAGGGGAGGAGTGTGGTGAAACTGGCACAACTTGAGAATGGCTCTACGCTGGGGTTGGACCCTTTCCTCCTTACAGAGCCAGTAATGGCAAGGATGAACTCGCCCTACAGGGGACAACCAATCAGCGCATCGGATGCGGGCCAGTAGAGGAAGCCCGCGCCGAGAGATGGCACTTCTGAGTCTGATGCCATGTTGTAACGAGCCCTTAGCCTTTGCCTACTGAGTTCCTACAGCATGTCGTCATTATGTCTACATGTAAGTAACCATTTTATTATTAATTAAGGGTCTACCGCTGACCCGGTGTGCACTACATCATAGACGAGTTTGTTCATCTACATTATTGAGGTGAAAGGTCTCCGATTTTAATCATTCTTGTATAGCGCGATTTTGTCCCCAGCTCAAGTGCTGCTCAAGATGCTTGTCACGTAGGGTTTAGTTGTTTCTGGGCTCTGCACAATGGAATGCTGTAACCCTCACGCTTTATTCGATGGGAACTGCTAGTTAGTCACCCTGTGAATTACTTTAATAAATTTATTTGTTTAGCTCGGTCTGTGTTAAGGCTGGGGTACAGAGATAGATAGAAAAATGGTAAAAGATCACTGTCACACTAGCTTTCACACGGCTATGAATCATATGTAGTCCAGCCACTTGATAACAGTTAAAAATCACACATTTATTTCTTCTACTCTATACAAGATTTTCTAAGTACTAATCTACCTTAAAATGTCATAAGTCAGTGCAAATAAGTCGATCGCTGATAGTCTAGGCAGCTGTTATGTCTTCATCGGGCACTGGCTTCTAGATTTCATGAAGATTGGACTACTGTGGTCCGTTTTACTACAGTTCTGAAGAGTGGACTACTGTGGTCCTTTTGCTATCAGTTTGGGTGCACTTTTGCTTATGCACTTAACTGCAGTATGGTGTGTTTGAAGTCCTTCGTTGAGGTAGCTTTTGGTACACGATGTGTCGTCGTGTAGTTTGGTCCCTTGCCACGCTGTGGGGTCTTGCAGGGGGTTTCCAGGGTTGCTCCCTCAGTCTTGTGCTGTAGGGGCTAAACAGCAAACTTGGTTTTCCTGTGGAGTTGGGCGCACGGGATAGCTCGCCTGCTCGTCTGTAATATAAGAGACGAAATTCTGCACAACCCTGAATAATCGGTTTGTGCAGAGCGTCTCACTGAAAGCCAAAGTAGCCCTCAGTGATAGCTCCACATCTCTATACATAAGCGACGAACATTCTGCCACGTCCGTGGTTCACTGGAATCTCAACTCTACTTTCCTATACATACATAAATATAAATCGTGGCAAACTACACACATACAGAATTAATAATAATATAAACATTCACTGGTACAGCCACTGGTCTGCAAACATACATATAGGTTCAACAACATGGCGGCGCAACCGGTTGTGTTTCGCCACGTGGTCACGCAAATTCGGATTAACAAGTCAAATCTATGCATGGCAAATTCTACAAACATAATTTCAACAATAATATAAATATATCACGATGAAACAGAAGTATGTTCATTTACCTGCTTGACAAAGTCAGGCCTCGTGGCTACTTGAGTGAATTCTAAAATTCACAAGTCCTTTTTCCTGGTCTATGAGTGAAGATAGTTCTCTGCTCCGGTCTAGCTGTGTAGACTTCGGTGTCTTTCGTAGCACTGACTTAAGCTATGCTAGGTTTTGACCCAGTCAGAACCGGCTCTAACCGCTCTGTTTGCGTCCCATTCGTTAAAACTTTCAGATTCAAGGCACACAGTGCTGACGTCACTAACTGCCTGCGTCAAGCTCGCAGTGTGTGTACCTCATATACTGTAATCAGCTGCTGTGTAATACTCTAACTTTCTAAAGTTACAATGACTAAACAAGGCTAAATAGTAAATAGGCAGGGTAAAACTAGTAATCTCGTCACAATGCTGGCCGATGCAATTTCTAACTTCAAGGAGCTCTCACAAGGTGTCCTCTTTGTGCAGATTGAGTTAGTCTGATTTGGTCCAGCGCCTTTGATCATCTCTTTGGGGCAATAATGCCCTACGTAAGAACTAGTGTTTTTATTAGAGTGTAGACCAACATACCTGTGGTAAATAGAGTCCAAGGTGACTGATGATAGGAAGTAGTAGTACTAGGAGTAATTTGCTGGTTATCAGTTGTGGACGCTTCCGATGTTCTGGAAAGTAATTCAGTATTCTTCAAACACAGTTTTTATGGTTATCTGCTTGTTTGTTTATTTATTTATTTATTTATTTATTTATTTATTTATTTATTTATTTATTTATTTATTTATTTATTTACTTACTTACTTATTTATTTATTCATTTACAGTTTTTGTGTGTGGAGATACTAAGCATAACGTGTTTAGCAGCAAAATGACCCAGTGACCTTGACCTGTATGGTACAATAAATTAATATGCTGCTGCTGCTGCTGCTGCTGATGATGATGATGATGATGGTGGTGATGATTATGCTTTTTGGTCCCATTTCAAGGCAAAGACAATTTAAGAAAACCAAAAAATCATCGAAAAAGATCATCGATGCCGGCGGCAGTGTTGATGTCATTTACACTGACTTCACGAAAGCGTTCAACTCTGTGGCACACCGAAGGATTCCTTCCAAAGTGTCTGCTCAAGGCGTTCAAGGAAATGTGCTCAGCTGGATCAAGGCGTTTTTGTCTGACAGAAAGCAGCGTGGGATGGTCAATGGGGGTCGATCAGGTGAAGCAAGTGTTGCATCATCCTGCATCCCTCAAGCAGCTTTCTCGGACCCCTACTGTTTGTACTGTATATCAATGACCTGCCTGATCATTTTTTCAGCTCTGTTGAGCTCTTCGCAGACGACACAAAACAGTTCGCGTGTAGCTAAACAGAAGAAGGGATAAAGCTCTATACAGGCTTCAGAGTTGGTCAGACCATTGGCTCCTCCAGTTTCATCTAGAAAAATGCCACGTTCTCAAGCTTGGCCACAACAAATCCACCGCAGTGTATTGTATGGAGGGGAATAGAAATAGGGAAGAATACAACGTCACTTTGCAAGAATCTGCTGTCGAGAAAGACTTGGGCGTGTACATTGATAGAGACCCGAACTTCAAGGAGCATGCTGGTAAAATAACAGCAAAAGTAAACCAAATAGTGGGCATAATCAGGCGGTCCTTCGATTACTAACTCAAGATCTCTTTGTCCAGCTGTATAAGAGCCTCGAACGCCCGATCATCGAATGCGGTCATTCAGTAGGGCAACCATACCACAAAGGAATCTGTGCCGAAGTGGAAGATATGCCGCAAAGAGCCACAAAGCTTCTCTCTTCCATGAAGAACATGTTATACTGTGAAAGGCTGGCTCAGCTCCATCTCCCTAGCCTAGAGCATCGTCGCAAAAGAGGAGACATAATAGATGTCATTAAATATGTAGGCCTACATGGCATGTACAAAGCAGATAGGTTACAATTTCAATTTTTTTAGTGGTAGGGATACAAGCCCTGTGGGTTCGGGCACTGAATAGAATAGACCCAACGTTTCCCGGCGTGTCGTAGAGGCGACTAACAGGGGTGATTTCAGCACGGCATCACTGGGCGACCACTCAACGACCACGTGCTCGGAGTCAAGGCAATCCACTGCACTCGTGGATTTTGGCTGTGGCCAACAGCCTGGAGAGGATTGGGCCCCGCCAGGTCTTTCTTGCCCAAGACGCACCGTATGATGAAAATAACCACTCACGCCATACCGGATCGGTTTTCGCCCGGGTCACCAAGGACCGCGCCTTCCGTTAGCCACCAGGACGGAGGTGATAAGTGGGTTACTGATGGAAAACTTAGCAAGATCCGCACGAGAGACAGCATCATCATAGGACCCTAACTGCGGAGGGAATATTAAAAGAACTGGCCCACGGGCGGAACCACTATTGATGAAACATTTTAGGTATCGGCGAACTGCGCTGGAAAGGCCTAGGTGAAACAACGACCGACAAAGGCCACAAGCTTTATTTCAGCGGGATGGATGACAGGGGCGAACAAGGCTTTGGTTTATTGGTCCACAAAGACATTATAGCCACTGTCATGGGTTGCCGCCAAGTCTCCAGTAGAATCATTACCATCCGTCTGAGAGCAGCCCCTTTCAACATCACCTTCATATAGGTCTATGCCCCACCATCAGACTATGACGACAGCGAAGTCGAGGATTTCTATGAACATCTGCAGGTTGTCCTTGACCAAGTGCCGAGGAAGGCCATAGTCATAGAGCAAGGCGACTGGAGTGCCAAGGTTGGCCAAGATGCGTACCACAACTGGGGAGACACATGTAGACCCCACTGCAACAACGAGACAAATGACAGAGGTCTGAGACTCGTGGAGTTTGCCAGATACAATAATCTGATACTGGCAAACACGCTTGGTCTCCACAAAAAATTCAGACGATGGACCTGGCACAGTCCCAACGGGGAGCATCACAACCAAATTGATTACATCGTGGTCAAGAAACGCTTCAGAAACGAATCAAGCATGTGCAGATGCAGTTAAGGAAAAATAGAATACATTTAAGAATTGGATAAAATGTAGATCTGTTTCCGCACATAGGCACATGAAATGTGCAAAAATTAATTGTAATAAAATTATAGCATCAGCAAAGAAACAGTATTGGGAAGATTTTTGTAAAAAAGAAATATCAAATACATGTAATGTCAATAATGTTTGGAAAAAAGTTAAAGAAATGAAAAATGGCTTTCAGCTTCCTAAGTGTCCCATAAAAATAACTAACAAACTATTTTCTTCTCCAAAGGAGAAATCTGAAGAATTTGGAAAACTTTTTGCAAATGCAAGCAATACTAGTAGTCTAATTAGAGATGAGTTCGAAAAAAGAAAACATGAAGAAAAATCTGAACATTATAAAGAACCTAATTCAGATAATTCTTTATTTATGAATTCTAGTATATCAATAACAGAGGTTACAGATGCTTTAAATTATTTTCGCACTAAAAAATCTGCAGTTGGTCCAGATGGGTTATCATACATTTTGCTAAAACACATGCCTTTAAAATGGATACAACATTTTCTCACTATTATTAATAAATGTTGGGAAAATAATGTGTTGCCTGATATTTGGAAAACATCAATAATTATTCCACTTTTAAAAACAGGGAAAAATCGACACGAATCCTCAAGTTATCGCCCCATTGCATTAACATCGCATGCTGGTAAAATTATGGAAAAAATTATAATGAATAGATTATCATATTATTGTGAAAAAAATAAAGTAATTCCAGAAAATCAGACTGGTTTTAAAAAAGGCAGATCAACAGTAGATCATTTAGTGAAATTAACAACACACATTAAGAAACAATTCGCTAGAAGGAAAAATATATTAGCTACATTTTTTGACGTTAAAAAGGCTTATGATCGAGTTTGGCATGCTCGACTTTTATACAAATTAAAAAATATAGGTCTTTCTGGAAATATTTTTCAATATATTAAAGAGTTTTTGCATGGAAGAAAAATAATGGCCAAAGTAGGTCACTCTTATTCTTCTACATATAATATTAACATGGGTATACCACAAGGCTCTATAATTTCACCTCTTTTATTCACTATTTTGTTAAATGACTTACCTCAAATTGTAAGTAATAAAATTCATCTAGTTCAATATGCTGACGATATTGCCATATGGGTAAATGTATCTTTAAAAAGGAAAACTTCTATATATGAAATAAAACATATTCAAAAGATATATCAAACTGAACTGAACAATATTGATATTTACATGAAGGATAATGGATTGGAATTATCAGAAGAAAAAACAAACATGATCTTGTTTAATAATGGGATTAACCCCAAATGTTTGCCAAAATTTTATATTGGTATCAAAGAATTGAAATATGTACAGGAAATAAAATTTCTCAGGGTATATTTTACATCTAAATTAAGTTGGAAAAAACATATACATTATTTGTTGGAAAAGGCCGTTAAAAGTTTAAATTTAATAAAGATTATAAGCTTTCAAAAATGGGGACGTGATACTAAAACTCTTATTCATCTTGTGTGCATGCTTGTCAGATCTAAATTAACGTATGGACAAGAGGTATATTTTTCAGCACCAAAATATTTACTGAAACAGCTCCAGAGTATGGACAGTAAAGCAATTAAAATTGTTATGGGTTTTCCAGTACATACAAAAACTGACGATGCTTATAAAGCAGCTGGAGTATTACCATTAAATGAGTGGAAAAAATTATCATGCGCTAAATATATAGTTAGAGCCTCTGCTGTAGAAAATTTCACTGACACAGAACTAGAAGTAAGATCTGATTTAGATTATTCAAAAAGAGCACAGGGTATCAGTTATTTACAAACAATAGCATCTTATACAAATGAACTTTTACAGGGGTCAAATTTATTTCCTAAATCAATCTCTAAAAAAATACCACAAATGCCTATACCAATCTGGGAATTTAAGCGAGCAAACTTTGATTTTGAATATACTGCTCTACGGAAAAAAGAAAATGGATTATTGTTAGCAACAGAAGCTTATGAACATATAGATCAAAAATATTATTCTTATTTGCAAATTTATACTGATGGTTCTGTTTTAGATACAGGCCAAACCGGGGATGGTTATGTTATACCTGCTTTAAAAATTAGTGAATCCTTGTATTTAGGTAAAGATCGCTCAATTTATACTGCAGAACTTACCGCAATTCTTATGGCATTACATAAAATCTTGAGTCAACAAAAGACCTTTTTTAATATCTTATTATGTGTAGACTCCAAATCTGTTCTTCAGAGTCTGGACTCTAATATTTATAAAAGCAGAGGTGATATTATATATAAAATAAAATATCTTATACATTGCTTAATTATCAATGGCACAAATGTTCAATTTTGTTGGATACCATCTCATTGTGGTTTAGATAATAATGATTGGGCTGACAGGAAAGCAAAAGAAGGGGCGAAAAATCAACACAACGTTAGCCATATTGACATCCCCTTATCAACAAAAGAAATTTATAGTATAATTGAAAAGAAAAAAAAATTTCCTTTAAAAATAATATATAGTGATAATTCACAGTATCCTCGAACAATAACCTCTTTAGCACATCGTCTTGCTTTAAATTCTTGGAGGACAAAATATTGCAAGGATATTGTTTGCATTTGTAATGAAAATTTAACTATAAATCATATCATTCATGACTGCAGTGTAATAAAACAATATATTCCACAGAACATTCATAATGTTCAAAATAAAAATAGTAAATATTGGATAACCATCGCTAAATCTATAATTTATAGTCCTGTAGGACATTTGTTATAAAAATTGCAAGTTTATTCTGATTACTTCGTATATGACAATCTCACAAAATTGACTTTTCTGTCAATGCACATTTCGCAAGTTTGACATGTTCCATAGTAAGTTTATTTTATTTTATTTAATTTTTTTAAAGAGTTTTAAAATATTGTTTGAATATTTAATGTTTATTTAATTTTATTTCATGTTATGTTACTTTACCATTTTGTTTAAATGTTATTTCCTTTCCCCCATCCATGTAGAGCATATCCTTTTCCCCCACCTTCCTTTTATTTTCTTGTCTAAAATCACTTCGGTGAATAGACGTTAAATGAAACAAACAAACAAACAAACAAACAAACAAACAAACGCTTCAGATCAAGCGTCAACGTTGGCAGGACACGCACTTTTCTAGGAGCAGACATCGGAAGTAACCACGATCTCGTGATGAAGTCTTTCCGGCTTCACTTGAAGAGAGTGAACACCGCACAGTGCACCAGACTTAAGTTCGACTTGGACAAACTGCAAGATCCGGAGGTGGCAGAAATATTCCAAGCCACAATTGGAGGGAAATTTGCACCACTGCTCATTTTTGGAGCTGGTGAAGTAGATGCCAATACCATTACCACCACCTACAACTCAGCTGTGACAGATGCTGCCACGGAGATCCTTGGCAAGTACCGCCCAAAGAAGAAAGCATGGATCACACCTGAACCTTTGGACTTGTGCGACAAAGAAGAGAGATGAAAAAGAAAAAGAACGCCTCACGAGGAAATGATGCCTAACGAAGAATCAACAATGACATCCGAAAAGGCACGCGCACAGCAAAGGAGAACTGGATAAAAGATCAGTGCCAGGAAATGAAGAACAGTCTGAACAAGAATAACAGCAAGAAGGCCAACCAGACTGTGAAGCGGCTGACACGTAGATAGGATATGATACAATACAAGATTCATAGTTTAAAGTTGATCAAAGGTCACTGCATACTCGATTTTCCTTGCAAATTTTGCCCTAAAAAAATCGGGTATGTCGGGAATAGCCTGCCTGAGAAAATTGCTACAGCAACTTCAATGAATAGCTTTAAAACCAACTTGACTCTTTCTGGAAGAACAGTTCCACCCTGCTTAACCATGCAGGCCTCAAATACACCAAATCCATGTGTTTTTATCCTTTAAAGACAATAACAATAATATTATACGTAGCCACGAATGCCATAAGTCATAAATTAACCCCAAAGGATCGATGAACAGGCTTTTCAGCCTTGTACATCGTAAGAAGTTAGTAAGCATGATGATGATGATGATGTCCTGTATAGCGCAGTTATCCGCGGATTAAGTTCATATTCATTGCGCCTGAAAAGAAACGTCGAGAGAGTTGCTATAACTAGGCTACCAGCCTGGCATATCTCTCCAATGCCTTTCGCTAGCTGTGCAGCTAAACTGGATACGTACCCAACGGCTACCTACCTAGCGGCTATGGTGGTGGTGGTGCTTGCTTGTGAGAGCCTGACGGGCAAAAGAAGCAGCGAGAGATGGTAGCCCAACCCCTTCACTCGCTCCACTATCGTTGTGCAATCCTTGTTTGTCGACAACTGTTTTCCTGCCGCACATGAAAGCTTCCGGATGCCCCCCTGTGGACAGTGTGAGGATGAGTTAATAATAATAACAATTAAAAAAAGTAAAAATAACAGCAACAGTAATTATAATATTAGTAGAAGATGAAGAAGTAGTATTAGTAGGAGCAGCAACTGTAGTAGTGTCACGTCACCCGAGTGGGTTCCGTGACGTCAGCTCAACAGCGAGTGACAGAGATCAAACTCAATTTAAAAAGCTAACACAAATACCAGATGTACATTTATACTCTTTTATTCAACAATAAACACACAGGATAAAACGGGAAATCTAAACCACCCTCAACCCCTGTCAGGACCCACAACTCCAACAATTAATGAACAATTACCTCCCTTGACTATTCTGAAACCCCTAGAAACTGTACACAAAATGCCCCCACAACAATATGTAACAATAACAATATGTAACAGTAACAATATGTAACAATAAACAAATAAAGCTGAAAATAAATACGATTACAGATTAAAGACTCTAGCCAGCAAGACTTGAAGAACATATTAGATTAAGTTGGCTGGCTTTATTAATTAAATGTTCGCTATCTGTAGCACTCTTGTCTTCCAACTAATCACAAAACGAAGCAGTCAATACACAGATAATAAAGTATACCGCTCTGAATCCCTGAAGATGTAAATATGTTTATGTGCGTTTAAATGCAAGTGTATATGACTGTGGAGATGCGATGTGTCGAATGCAGAAGCCCAGGGGGTTGTTTCCCTGTCGTCCGGGGTAACACGAAGCGTCCAGGCGGCGAAGAGCACGCACCCCCTCAGACAGCACCCTCACACCAGAATGGAGGAAAAGGTAGTGGTAGCAACAACAGGAATTACGGCAAAACTGTAGTAGTAATCGACGTAGTAGTAGATGTAATCGAAGTAGGCCCAATCTGGGCAACAAATAAATCGTCTTACGAATCTATCTTCATAAAAGGTAAACGATAACCTACATAAGAAATAACTCCTTCCGCCGTCCGCCATCTTGACCTGTTTATATATGCATTACAACCATTCAATTCTTAATTCTATAATTTATATTTCTTCTCATAAACATGATTGTTCATACAAATGCACATTATAATTATAATTCCATTTCCAGTCAAATAATCTTGATTCATCCTCATTCTGACCTTCATCACCCCTCTCCTTACTATAGTACATTGTCTCCCCTCATTAACATTTACCCCTCTCTAGCATACTATAATACAACGTCACCCCTCCCTCATATTCATCACCCCCCCTCTCTCTCTCTCTCTCTCTCTCTCTCTCTCTGTTACGTTGAAACGCGAACGAAAGTATGTCGGAAACGCGCACGATAGATCTAATCGTTTCGTTTTGCAAAGTATTCAATAATGGAGTTTATTTACCTTTGATTTGAGTTTGCATTGTTGTTAGGAGAGGCTTTGTATAACGTTGATGATTTGCGTTAGTCGATATTACTGGAGAATTTTCTGGATCTGCGTGTTTACTCTCGATAGAAATTTCCCGATACATGTCGAAGCAAGAGGACGTTCCGGAAGGAGAGGAAATATGTGTGACGTAAGACAGTAATGACGAAGTTAGAAGCGATTGGTTAAATTGCGTCATACGAGATTGATCCAGGTTATTCGGGAGTATCAAGAGACTATTTACAAAGAAAGTACAGCTACGCAAAGAAGGTTCATTTCGACTCTTACTGCGAAACGGAAGTTGCGAGCGCCAACTAGCGGAATAAGTGATAACTCGCTTCGGCCTTAGCGCTTAGCAATGGAGGAAAGCGTATCAAATCAAGTAAACAAACCTAGAATCCGTCCTGGTGGGCAACACTGCAGCGCTTTTAACTGCACAAATGGACGATACAAGTGCCCTGGACTTTCGTTTTTTAATTTTCCAAAGGAAGAATCAAACATAATTATAACCAAATCTAACAACGTTGATCTAGATCTACCACTCGATGTAAACTGTATTTTCTTTGTTGATACTGAAATTTATCATATCCCAATTTCTTACAAATGGAAAATGAGGGGAGGGGGGAGGGGAAGGCGTAGTTTTAATTGCTGCTTAAGAGTAATTTAAACAAAAAAGAAAAAGAAAAAATAGTAGGCCTAATGAAATATTATTGCATGACTCATTGACTGGATGTGTTGTCTTGTAAAGAAAAACTATAAAAAAAAAAAGAAGTAATTTTTAAGCAAATAATTCTTCATAAATGCATCTAAGAATAAAAATCCAAGAGCAAAAACTATTAATTATTATCCTTTTAATGTATAATGCTACTAGTTAATTGTCTAGTATTATCAGATTTTGTTGTTGTTGTTGCATGTGAAATGTATGCAGAAAAAATACCAAATGTGATTTTTTAAATCTTTCAAATGTAAAATACCATTTTCTGTGTGACTGTATTCCCTTTCCATTACATTTGGTTTAAGCAGACAGGAAAAGGGTTAATTGTATTTGTTTTGTCTTGCAAAACTTCTGTTTCTTTGTAGGTATGTCTTAATCTTGCTAAACAAAAAGTAAACAACAGATTTAATTATAAAAACCTAACATTCTTACCCTTTTCATTATTTTAAACATACATTTATTGAGATGACAGTACTTTACAAAAACTGATAATTGCTGAAGTTTCCTTTATATGAGAGAGAGAGAGAGAGAGAGAGAGAGAGAGAGAGAGAGAGAGAGAGAGAGTCATCATTGTTGCTTTTTGTTGCTATAATATTCATATTAAATGTCAGAAAAAGAAACACAAATGTTTGAAGCTATTTTTTTCAGCTTTTATAAATGCATGATGGTTTAACAATAAAGTAACATAATTGATGCAGCCTGCTGCAATGTACAGATCTAATATTATAAATGACTACAAATATTTCTTATTTGACTATTTTTATTGTTGCACTTTTTGGTCTTATCTAGGTGCAATTTCCAATGTAATGATTCATGCAAAACAAATAATGCTTTTAAACGTTAAATGTGTTTTCTTTAAAAGCTTCACTGTTCACTCTTCTTGTTGCATTGCTTTATTTCTCTACTTCTATAGTCTTGATGTCTGTTGGTTTATATATTATTTATTTCTTCAGAATACATATAAAATATATACATCACAAGCAGCAGGGACAAGCAACAAGCATGATTATATAAGCCTATCCCTGTGCGAGTAAATTTCAGAGTTAAATTTGGCAGAAGAATATTAACATTGTGCAATATATACATATACACATACACACACATGTCTGTTCTTTTTCTTTAGTCTATCTTAACCTATCAAATTTCCTTTTGCAACTACAGTTCTATTATAGAGATAGCCTATATTAAACCATAATGATGATGATGATGATGATGAAAATGATGATGATAAACAGTAGGCCTAATAATTTATAGGCTTATTTACACAGTTGAGCGAAACGAAAGCAGTAAATATAATTTTAAGATGAGAGCCTAACAGTAGGTTAGCAGCGATTAAAATCAGAAGTGCAGTGTAAATGAGATAAACAGTAGATTGGAACACAGTTATTAACTGGAAATGCTAAATCAAGCAATGTTCAGAAAAGCTATTACCGGTATTCAAGCTTACTTTTGGGTTTGAGTTTTGACGGATCTAGGATGAGTACAGGCCGAGTACAGGCCTACTGAATCATCAGCATTGGTACGGTAATTTAATCGGCTGAATGCATAATTCAAGCAACTTGTTGGCAAGCTGTATTTACATTATTAAAATCAGACACTTATTAACTTACTTTAAAAAAAAAAGCAGAATCGCTTGTTAATTTAAGCAAGCGAGTGTCCGGAACATAATCTACTGAAGCGGTTTGTTTACATAGCGCTAAGAACAAATTATCGCCCTTGGAATCATTTATCACGAGAATCGCTGGGGGGCGCTACGAGTGGCTACGTTTTGTAACTTTATATAGGCACTCGCCGAGATGAACCTTCTTTGCGTAGCTGTACTTTCTTTGCTATTTAAGCGCCGCGCTGTTTCAAAAATAGGATAGTGAAGTTGTTGTTAGTTGGAAAGTAAATTTGAGAGTGGAAAGACGATTGAGCGATTGTATGCAGTTGTTGATGTGTGCTGAATAAAAGTGGAAAACTTCATACGTCGACTTTGTGACTTGTATGCTGCTTGAGCGGGCTGCGTGGATAAACGAATCTGAGTTACACCCTATCAGGAATTCAGCATTGGGGCTGAATCAGATACTGATAGAAAACACCAACATCAAACTGAGTGTAACATTTTGGGGGCCAAGCCGGGATTCACGCCATAGCCAGGGGTTCAACTGCTACAACAAGCGAGTCAACGTTACGAGAGGCAGTCATCGAGGGTAGCCGCCAACGAGTTGCGTCGAGAGGGGCCAACATACTGGGACTACATCACCGATAGGTTCGGGTTGACTGCAAGGGCGTGTAGTCGCTGAAGAGTTGCTTCGTGAGCGAACAACAGATCGGGACTACGTGGCTGCCGCAAGACTACGCCGAGGGACAGTCTCGGAGCTACATCGCCAGTTTTACAGAGAGCGACGCGCGGACGTCGAGTCTACTTCAGCACAGGAGCGTATACATCAACACCAGCGTGGTGCAGCGTCGCATACGACGAGGACAGCGGGGCCTGCGTCAGCGAAGGCGACTAGTGACAAGCATCAGCGCTACTGCAGAACAGTCTAGAAGGGTGCAGCACAGTCAAGAACTTTCTAGAAAAAGAACTTTCCAGAAAAGAACCTTCTAGAAAAGAACTTTCCAGAAAAGAACTTTCCAGAAGCATCAAGATGGCTGACTTCTGGCAGAAAGGGGTTGAACTAAATCTAAAAGGCAAACAGCTGACGGAGTACGTCAAATGCCAGGAGAGAATATTGCGTGAAGAAAGAGAAGAACAGCGACGGCGCGAAGAACGAGAATTAGAAGAGCAGCGTCGCCGTGAAGAACGAGAATTAGAAGAGCAGCGTCGCCGTGAACAAAGAGAATTAGAACAGAAGCGTCTAGAAATTGAACAGCAGCGGCAAGAAAAAGACAGAGAATTCGAGCTGAAGCGTCTTGAGTTCCAGCTAGAAATGGCGCGTATCCAGCAACAGCAGAATGCGCCACAAGTTATCAGTGACAACAAAGCTCCAAAATTTCCAGCATTCGTCGACGGGAAGGACCAGATCGACAGCTATCTGGCGAGATTCGAAAGGTTCGCCGAAAGCTCCAACTGGCCACCTCGAGACTGGGCGATTCGACTAAGTGCACTTCTGACGGGGCAAGCGCTGGAAGTGTACACAAGACTGTCAAATAATGACGCCAAAAACTACGACGTCTTGAAGTAGGCCCTATTGCATTGCTACAGCTTCACAGAGAAGGGCTACCGTAAACGCTTCCGTGAATGCCGGCCTTTGTCAGACGAGACACCAAAGCAGTTTGTGGAGCGCTTGTCGTCATACCTGCATAAGTGGGTTGAATTATCAGGCAAGGGGAAATCTTACGATAGTCTCCATGACCTGATCGTGAAGGAGCAATTCCTCAATGCCTGTCACAAGGACCTGGCGACCCACTTGGAATTACAGAAGCTGCAGACGCTTAATGATGTGACCGAGGTTGCTGAAAGATATCTCCTTGCTCACGGAAAAACGCTGGGGCCACCCAAGGCGACGAAACCATTTCAGAAGACTGCAAACCATGGGAACCAGATCCAGGGGAGCCAGACGAGCCAGAGACAGACGGACTCCACGCCTCCTCCCAGGGAAGGGCATTCAAGAGGCTGTTTCACCTGCAACGCTACAGACCACAGAGCGGCTAATTGTCCTCAAAACAAAAGTAGCGGACAGCGGAGCAATACGGACAATGCAGCGGCGGGCAACCGGCAGAGGCGGTTCTCCAGTCAACGGCAAACCAGTAGATCTGACCATCAAGTGTGCGGCGGGAGCGTCATTCTTCCGAGTGAGACCGATCGCGCAGCTACTCCTGCGGACGTGCAAGAGTGCATCACCGATGGCCAACTTCTCCTTGCCAACGGGAAATCCATCCCCGTCGTAGCCAGCGCAGCGATGACCGTCCAGAACATGCCTGTTTCCAAGGGACGCGTCGGAAATCATGAAGTGACTGTTCTAAGAGACTCTGGCTGCAGTGGGGTCATCGTCAGAGAAGATTTAATCGCCAAAGAACAGTTCACTGGCGATTCTAAATGGACACTTATGGCCGACAGCAAATGTGTGAGAGCGCCAGTTGCAAAGATTCAAGTCAGCACCCCTTTCTACATAGGCGAAGTCGAAGCGGTTTGCCTGAAGAAGCCGCTGTACGATTTGATGATCGGGAATATCGACGGCGCGAGGCGGCCCGACGACCCCGATCCAGAGTGGAGTCCTGCCTCAACTCAACACGTCGAAGTTGTGGAGGAGGATCCATTGCCATTTTCCCGATGGAGACCTTACAGAGCTGCTACGGGACGATGTGGTTACTCCGGCTCAGCCCTGCCGACCAGAGATCGTCGGTGCCGTTACAACCAGGGCCCAGGCCAAGAGAGACAAGACGACTACGCCACTGAAGGTCGCCGACAACTCTAAAGCTGCCATCGTGGACAGAGATAAGCTGATCCAGCTCCAGGAAGCTGATAGTACTTTAAACAAGTACAGGAACCGCCAAGACCACGTGACCAAAGGCAGTGGTACGGTCTACTTTGAGGTGAAGGCCAAGATCCTGTACCGAATCTTCCAGCACCCGAAGGTCAACGGAGGGAAACCACTACGTCAAGTCTTGGTACCGTTACCCCTAAGGCGCCAGGTGATGGAAGTAGCGCATGACTCAATCATGGGAGGTCACCTGGGTATTAAGAAGACGTCGGATAGAATCCAGGCGGTGTTCTACTGGCCAGGACTTCATGCGGACGTCAGCCGTTTCTGCCGATCATGTGACATTTGCCAGAAGACCATACCTCGAGGAAGGGTCCCAAAAGTGCCTATGCAGAGAATGCCTTTGATCGACCGACCTTCAAGAGGGTGGCCTTAGACTTAATCGGTGAAATAAGACCTCCGAGTGAAGAAGGTCATCGATGGGTACTGACTTTAGTGGACTATGCGACTCGGTACCCAGAAGCAGTGCCACTGAAGAAGATTGACACTGAAACTGTAGCAGAGGCACTGGTGGACATGTTCAGTAGACTTGGAGTGCCTGAAGAAATTCTGACAGACCTCGGGACGCAGTTCGTCTCTGACTGCATGAAGGAGGTCAACAGACTGCTGAGCATCCGGCATTTGACTACGACACCCTACCATCCAATGTGCAACGGGCTTGTCGAGAAGTCTCGGAAGAGTCCGCTGGACCTAAAGCAATAATAAATCAATCAATCATGTCGAGAAGTTCAATGCTACGCTGAAGTCCACCCTGAAGAAACTGTGCAGCGAGCAGCCCAGACAATGGCATCGCTATATCAACGCCTTACTTTTCGCCTACAGAGAAGTACCGCAGGAGTCCACCGGCTTTTCTCCGTTCGAGCTGCTGTACGGAAGAACCATCCGAGGGCCGATGCACACCCTAAAAGAACTGTGGACGAAAGAAGTAGAGACCCCAGAGGTGAAGAACAGCTACCAGTACGTGTTTGAGCTACGGGAGAAGCTGGAGCAGACTCTCGAGATAGCCAGAGAAAACCTGAAGAAGTCCCAGGACTGTGGAAAGCACTACTATGATCGTAGGGCTGTGAACAGGAAGTTCAAACCTGGCAACAAAGTGCTGGTGCTGCTACCTATCGATCATTATAATAAGTTGCTGATGCAGTGGAAAGGCCCGTACTAAGTGGAGACCGTGGTGGGAATCAACGACTACAAGGTGAAGGTCGGTCAGCATTCCAAGATATACCACGCCAACCTCCTCAAGCTGTACGTGGAATGGCCATCAGAGACTGTGCACGCAGCCACAGCAGCTGTGACCGACGATAGCTTTGACAGCGAAGAACTGTTGGAACTGGGAGACTTCCACAGCAAAGAAGGCATCGATGATGTTAAGCTAGGACCAAGCTTGACGGAAGGTCAAAAGATGGAGCTCAAGGACCTTATGGGCGAGTTTCCCCATAGCTTCAATGATGTCCCAGGCTCTACGACTTTGGTCGAACATGAAGTCCACACCCAGACCTGGAAAGAGCATCCACAGACCTTGAGGGAGCTGTTCCACCGTCTTCAAGAAGCCAACCTGATCGTGAGACCCAGCAAGTGCATCCTGGGAGCTGACAACGTCGACTTCGTCGGACGTTCGATGGAAGAAGGAGACAACGGAGGATGCACTGACTCCAGGAAAGCCCACGTGATCATCGTCTTTGACCCTGGGCCGATGACAACCGCAACTGACGAGGGCGTCGTTTCCTTGCGGATGAAAGAACATTGACTGTGTGGATGAACTGTGAACATTGACAATATCCAGATAGACTTGAAGATGAAAACCATTGACTCTGTGTAGATAAGCTGAACGCAATTACAGTATTCAGAAAGTCTTAAATTAGTTTTAATTCTGAACTTTGTTTGTGCATTACGTTTCAACGTTGTTGAAAGAAATTGGGTAAATTTCTTCTTGAGTGGGGGGTTATGTTACGTTGAAACGCGAACGAAAGTATGTCGGAAACGCGCACGATAGATCTAATCGTTTCGTTTTGCAAAGTATTCAATAATGGAGTTTATTTACCTTTGATTTGAGTTTGCATTTTTGTTAGGAGAGGCTTTGTATAACGTTGATGATTTGCGTTAGTCGATATTACTGGAGAATTTTCTGGATCTGCGTGTTTACTCTCGATAGAAATTTCCCGATACATGTCGAAGCAAGAGGACGTTCCGGAAGGAGAGGAAATATGTGTGACGTAAGACAGTAATGACGAAGTTAGAAGCAATTGGTTAAATTGCGTCATACGAGATTGATCCAGGTTATTCGGGAGTATCAGGAGACTATTTAAGCGCCGCGCTGTTTCAAAAATAGGATAGTGAAGTTGTTGTTAGTTGGAAAGTAAATTTGAGAGTGGAAAGACGATTGAGCGATTGTATGCAGTTGTTGATGTGTGCTGAATAAAAGTGGAAAACTTCATACGTTGACTTTGTGACTTGTATGCTGCTTGAGCGGGCTGCGTGGATAAACGAATCTGAGTTACACCCTATCAGGAATTCAGCATTGGGGCTGAATCAGATACTGATAGAAAACACCAACATCAAACTGAGTGTAACACTCTCTCTCTCTATCTCTCTCATTTTAACATGTATACTTCATCATCACCCTTGACCTTATTTTGGCAACAACATCAACAACATTATTCATTTTATGCATTTAAACAAGAAAATCATATGAAAATATTATTCAACAAAATATATCCCTTTCCCCCTCTTTCAGCATCATTCACATACGCATGCTCGGAGTGCATAGCCACTATGCCGGTCCTGATTTGGCTCGGAAGAGTCCGCTGGACCTAAAGCAATAATATTGTAATTGTAATAGCCACTATGGAAATGAAATACTGGGCACCAACTCACCTTCAAGTCCTCGGCCTATGAAGTACAGATAGACAACACCACACCACAACACAACACAACACAACACACTGCTTGCTATCTGCTGAGAGTAGATGGTTCGTTAGTATGCTACACTATGCTACGCTCATGGAGCATCTCAGTACCGGCGAGGTCACTGAGCCTTGGGAGGTCCCTAAACAAAGAGTACACACCCTTAAGAAGAGATTCAACACTTATTTCTCACAGAAATGGTGGCAGTCATAATCTTTCCACTACTGCTAGAGAATTACTTTACTCAAGCAGCCTTTACAGTACTTTGGTCATTCTTGTCCTGACGTAGGAGAAAGACCTCTTTTGGTTCTAACACAAGATACACTACCCTTATGAAACAGACTCTACTTCTATCCTGAGATAACAGTCACATTCCATCCAAAATAACCGTCTGCTAGTAAGCACTCCCAACCTGACTGAAGTCCAAACCTTCTTCCAGTTCACAGTACAAGGCATCGAGTTTCGTTCAGCCCCAAATCCCCAACGAGCTATGTGTTACGCACGTGCAAACCATACATACCTAACCTAACATACGCAATTAAGACTGCTGATTCAAACTTTATACACTACATCATTAGAGATGTGAAACTCTACACTATATACAGACCTGGCACGACTTACTATTAGCGTGCGTCGAAACTCGTGTCGTCACAAGTAGTAATGAAAATAGTTGTAAAAAACGATGATGATGATGATGATGATGATGATGATGATGATGATGATGACCATCATCATCATCATCATCATCTCATCATCATCATGGTGTCAGCGTAGCTTACCCTTGGGTGAAACCAGTGCTTGGGTTGATAGTCTGCTGGTTTGGGAGGTGCAATGTAAGATGTGCTCAGGAGATCGGTCTGTGCTCTAATCAGGATGCCGAAATCTGGAGCTGTAAAAAAAAAAGCTCTGTTATATATTTCGTGATAGAAGCATCCAACTGGTATAGATCGACAGTCTGGACACATGGTAAGATAACCTAGGTGGATGGACATTTCAGAAATAGTTAGTATGGTGGCCATGACAGTTTTAAAAAATGGCTACCGAAATCTATCTGATAAGTCCTATTTCACCTATTTTTAGCAGCAAATTGGCAAACCAATTAGCTTTTCCCATGTTTTTTGGCATGCAGAATCCAAAAATGCAAACTAAATTAACTTTTGATAGGTGTGTTGTGGTGTTTTAAATTGCAGGTGTTAAAAAAGGACACGCTGAAGATAGTTTGTGGTGCGATTTTTTTAAATTTGTTGGCAGTGTTATGCATGATTACAAAGATGGTTAAAAATCAGATAATGTGAAAACAAAAGACCATTAAAGAATGAGATAAAGCAATATGAACCGATTTTGGCATTGTTTTAGCAAATAATACACCTTTGCATTTTTTGTTTAACAAGAACATATAAAACAGAAAAAAGGGAATGTCAAGAAATAATCAGTTTCTATGAGATAAAAAAAAATCTAACTCCAAATTAAAGAGCAATTTCGTAAGTTTGATTCCCAACACTTTTAACACTTTAACACAGAATAACATTAACAAATCTTGAACAAAAGTCAAAATTAATGCTTTGTAGTCATGGTTTGTCAAATATTATGGACTGAAAGAAAACTTAACACAAAGTAATGACTTAGTATCTTGGTATCAAATTAAACATAAGTAATGTCTTCAGTAGTTTGGTAGTTATATTACCATTTTGCAGGAATGCTTAAACAGTATGTATGATCAAATTGAAAGAACACACATTTAGTCGACAAAAGTAGGTGTCCTTGGATTTCGACAGTTTTTGCATAGGCATGCTTTTGTTGAACCCAGATTATTGGATGCACACTTGCAACGTTTTGTTGCACAAGATGCACAGCCACATGTTGTTAGCTCCAGACAAAGCATTCGTGATGGCTCCTGGGTCAGCAACATGAGCTCAAGAACTTCTGTTCCAGTCTCTGTCATCACACACTTCCAGCCACTGTCAACAACTGAAGGTAGATGAGGATGAGACTCAAGTGCTCTACACCACACAAGTGTTTGGTAGTGGGATCGCTTGATGTGCAATTGCAGTGCCTTCCGAGTGGGAGGCAGGTTTTCGATTGTTTTCTTCACACTGTGAAAGAGATCGCACCTCAGCTGCTGAGTAGAGGTGCAGTTCGTGTTTGGACAGTAGAGTTTACAGACGAATAATTCAACATCTGTCAGCACCTTGTCGTCAGGGAAATCTTCAGTTCCGAGGTTCTCGAGAAGTTGTGGATTGCTGAGAAAGACGTTCCAGGCAGACTTTTTTCCAATGCCAGCAAACTGGCTGGTACTGTCGGACCCTGTGATGGCATGAAACGCCAAAAGAGAGTTTCTCTGTTGATCAGTGATGTTGATGAGATGAACAGGTACGAAGTGGTTCTTCCTCGGTGTTCCTGTTTGCATCCACACGAAGAGACTAAGTTGGGGCTGATGAGCAGTAAGCAGTACAAGGACATCAGTATCACGACTGACAACAACTGTCTGAATGTAGCCTTGCTCGCTGGCTTCTCTTGCGTGAAGCAGCATCCTTGAATCTGCTTCTTCGTGTTCACGAGAGGACAGCTGTGTGACGTCTCTCCCTGTTGATGTCCAGACCTTGGCTGCATCTGCGAATCCACCACTGAGAACTAGTTCTCTTCCTGGTTCGTTCTCGAACTTGCTTGCCAGGTCTGTACAGAGAATGTCGGTGAAACTGGTTTGTTTTCATCCAGAGAGATGACTCTGTCCCATTTTCCAATTGCTTGACTTCTTGACTGCACGTTTCTCTTGATGGCCTTCCTCCCTTCATTTCTTTTTGTCCGTGCTGTTGATTTGATAGTCAACTTGTTGTACCGGTCAAAGGCCAGGTCAACCATTGTGCAGGAATTGGAGAAGAGCTTGGTAACTTGCTCTGCAAAATTGTCACTCCATTCCCCGAGTGTTTTTGCCCCCATCCGATTTCCCAAGGTTTGTATCATCGCCATCCCATCGACTATGGTGCACGTTGGGTGAGGAGGTGGAGCAGTAATTCTGTGGTAAGTCTTGCTGGAGGATTTTGCCGAGATCAGCTTTGTTTCTTGGCAGTCGCAGTCGGCAATCAGCAGTTGCTAGTGAAAGAGGCACTGGGCTAAGTTCTTTCTCCAACAACTTGTTGATGTCAACATCTCTTCCAGCTTCCATAGCCGTAATGACTCGCCTGAACAAGTCCCTGTCTGCTTTCAAGGCAACCGTTTTCACCTTTCCAATGTTGATTGCTAGAGTGTACATTGACTCAAAGGTTTTAAGATGTTTGATTTTCAGCCGGTCATGAAACTTTGTTGTCTTTTCCACAAGTCTGTCGTGCACGAACGCCCCAATGACATTCTTTCCACTTTCGTCGGCTGTGAGCAGATCGTGTGTCACCACATCACTGGCAACATCACCAGTTGTGAGAGAAGTCAAGTCAGATGATGTTTGGGAAAATGGGTTGAATTTTTCCAACAAGTTGACGAGTTTTGCTCGTGCTCTTGGTCTTGTTTCATTTTCATTTTCCCACAGTCTTTGTGTGCTTCATGTTCGTCTTCATCTGACAAATTGAACATTGTCCTAGTGTCTTTGGCCAACTGAGCCCGTTCATTGAAGTTTAGGCACCATCTGTCCCTGGCTGTGTCAGTTCGTTTGATGCCAGCAAGGCCGCCAGCTACTTTCCCTGATTTGTTGACGTGTTCTGTTGCCTGATCATCAGGTACCTGGTTGAATTTCTGCTTGGTTTCCTTTGTGACGAAGTCTCCAGCCATGAAGCCATGATGTACTTCTGGTGCTATCTGTGGCAACATCTTCATGTCAGCCAGGAAAACAGTTCCCCAGCGAGTGTAATGGTAGTGATCAAAAGCTCCAAACCATGGAAGCATCTCTGCAAAGGATGACAGAAACAGCTCCCAGTCTCCATCACGGAGAGAACGTGTGAACCTCAGAAGAATGGATACTAGTTTCATGTAGTTCCTCCAGTAGCAAAAGGTGGCTACCTCGCTACATGATGCTTCAAACTCGTCAAAGTGAACTTTGACTTCGTCAGTCTTTGACAGCAGAGCTGTTACGGATGACTGGATCTCTTTGTCATCTTTGCCTGTGAAATCCTCGGCAACCTTTCTTGATGCAGCTCCCAAGTCTTCACTGATCACTCTTTCATTTTCTTCAGCCCATACTTTAAACCTTGCCCATAGAACTGACCACAGTGCTTCCAGTGTGAGCTTGTGCACCCAGAATGCACGGTTCCACCCTTTTCCACTCATGGCGTTCTCTGCTGCTCCTTCTCCAAGGATGCCACTTTCTGTCAAGAGAGTTTCTAGACCCGACGAAGCCATGTACTCGCCTAGGACCTTGCAGAAGTTCAGCTGAGTATGAAACCCTCCGAGCATGATGACAAAGCCCCGACATTCTTCTGGCTTGTCCCACTGCAGCATTTTCGCTTTGCAGTACAACTGCTCATCAAACGTGAGTACGGTGTACTTTTGCCTCAGCTTTTCTGTCATCGCTTTACAGTTCTGCATAACTGTCCATATTGTGGAGAATTCATGCGCTGGTGCATTTAGTATTGACATTGGACCAATTACAGTCACTGGTGGGTTTGACGTGCACACCTTCTGGTTGAAACCATTCCAACCTGGAACGACCTGAGCATTTGGTTGTTGCTGTCTAGCCAGAATCCATGCAAGGTCTTGTGAGTTTGCCTCCAAAACCTTCTGGTCATTGGCCTGATACCAAGCCTCCTGTACTGGATGTGCAAAAACGGGTTCTGGCTTTGGGTTGGTCATGTCAACTTCTTGCACAGCAGCGATCTCTGGGGGTGCACGAAGCACTTTTGAGCGACATTTCTTTATCTGAATGTCCATATCTAGCTCCCGTGGTCCTTTGCACCTGAGAGCCACATACTGGCTGGCATGGAATGTTCCAGTGCCACTCAAAGTTTCTTCTAGAATGTCAGTGTTGTCATTCGAGAAACGAATGTACCCTTCGTTCGTTTCGTGCAAGAAATTCCTGGGAATTAACACGTTGCCCTGGTTTTGATACTGCTCAACCACTTCATTTGCAATAGCTGTGTCTGCTCGAAGGACAGTGTCATAGGAAACTGAGTATCCAGCAGCATGGAGAAGTGTGACAAGATCTTTCGAACGCGTGGCTTGGTGTACAGCAAGACCAATACCGAGATGTTTTGGGGTCAATTTTCTTCCTCTTGACGTTGTGAACACAATATCTTGACATATGCTGAGAACTCTGTTTCTCACTACAGTTTCCTCATCATCATCATTGTCAACTAGCTCTTCATTGTTTTCTCCTGCGCAAAGAAGTTTGATTAACAAGTAAAGACTTTCTGGAACGACTTTCTTTACACCCAGCTGAAAATCTCATCCTCATGATGTATCAGGCTGTGCATGTGTTCTTCTGCAAGAGGTTCATTCTCTTCATCAGTAGTTTCATCTTCTGACATGTCCTTCAAGACAGTTCTCACTGCCTCATTGGTGAAAACAAATGGTACTATCAGAAGGGGTTTCTTTACGTCCAAAGGCTGTACAAATGTTACTTTCTCCTTGCAAAGAAATTCCTCCACCCTTTTTTTGAATATGTTACTCCTGTACACACCAGCATCAACACCAAAATCTTGAGACAGTAGCTTTGCATAGTGATCCCAAACCGCCTTCAAAGTGAAAATGTGTCCGTCCGCCATCTCCTTGTCAAGTTGGGTCAAGACATTTTCAAAGCAGATACATTCTGGTGTTTTAAACTGACCTTTCCCATCTTTTTGTTCATACTTCCTGCAGAAACATACGTAACAATAGAGATGGTATTTTCCCTCAGCGGTCATCATATCTGATACTCCAGCTAGCCGACAACGCATGGTCGGATCAAGCTGAGCAAGCGCAAGCATCTTGGTTGATGTTTTTTTTCAAATTCCACGCTAGTAAGCTTCTTGCCTGGAATGTTCTTCTGGCAGAATACGCATGTGGACCAATCCACAGCACTTTGGGAAGACCTGAGTGTTTTTGGTTCAGAGGCAACTGCAGAAGACTTAGATATGGAGGGTTCCTGCTCGTCATTACGTGCAGCTTGTGTCTTTATGCGCAACTTCAATTGTTGCAATATTTTTTTGTGAGTGAAGTCACAGAAACATGATTTGTGCCACTGAAGTTTCTGCAAAAGTTCACACTCAGCAGTACATTGCAACCTTTCGAGAATGTCAGCATATTTTTCGTCATTGTATTTTTGTCTCTCCTTTGCACTTTCAACAACAGTTTTGAGGCCAGCACTTGTTGCTTTTCGCCTTGGGTTAGACTTAGTGGTATTTTGAGGGTCTTGACAAAAGCAACACTCCTCCCAGTCAAAGTCATCTCCATCCCCACGGCCTCTAGTGCCAGTAGGAAACAGTTTAGTAGCAGCTTGCATCTCCTAGTCCTGCAACAAACTATTAAGACCATTTGATTGTGTGTCTAGCTTTTATTCATTGTCTTGAGGTTAAAAGTAATGCTAATACGAGTGTGTGTAAAAGTTAAAGCATAGTTGTTAACAGATTCCTTGTTAGATTAAGCAACATAACGGCGCTGATGAAGTTTTTAATGTTTTTAGCATTTACTAACAAAAGATTATATGAGCACTAATCTTATCACATTTTAGCATGCATTTTTGATTTCTGCGTACTCAAAAATGTATAAGTTGCAAAAATAAAATCTAATTTATCTCAAAAAACACCCGAGATAGGTTGTTTTTATCAAATAAGCGAAGCCATTTTGAAAACTGTCAGGGCGGCCAAATAAGGCAAATTCAGAATGTCCATCCACCCAGGTTACATTAGTCTGTATCTATACATACTATCTAGACTGGATGGATGCTTCTATCACGCAAAATTTAACAAGTTGCATATATCTGAGTTCGGCCTCCTGACTATTCTGGGAAAAGTCCATTCCACACCTTAAGATTAAAAACAACGAAAGCTTCTGTTAGTATTGAAACTGCACATGTTGCTTTCTTTATTCTCACATTTCTATATGTCCCGAGCATGCTATGACAACATTATGTATCGGTTCTCTACAAATGGCCATCATTATCACCATCATCATCATCGTCGTCGTCGATCGTCGACCTTTTATTTCTTCTTCTTCTTGAAGGACCATCAGTTTTAGGTAACTGTTGAAAACGCCCAAGCGTCGGCTTAAAACAGTTGGCGAGCAGTCTTTTAGTTTTCAAGCACCCAAGGTTTGGAATGCGCTGCCTGCCGGTTTAAGACATTGTACAGACCTTATTTCCTTCAAGAGCTGCTTAAAAACGCACTTGTTCCGCAAGACGTTTTTTATGTAAATAGTATGAACAGTAATAATACTTTCTCAATGATGCTGTACATGATGTAGTGCGAATGTTGTGATGATGCGTACGAACGACGTGTGTAAGCATTGCGTTGTTATTCTAATGAAAAATGCGTTGTATAAATGCAATTTATAATTATTATTATTATTATTGTTCTTCTCCTTCGTCTTCCCATTTCATTTCTTATTATTATTAAATTGGATGGGGTGTACTAAAAAAATGAAACGGCTTACTAAATACCTGGTGCGCTTCCTTCTTCTTCTTCTTCTTCTTCTTTTTCCGATTTCATTTCTTATTATTATTAAATTGGATGGGGTGTACTAAAGAAAGGAAACGGCTTACTAAATACCTTTTGGACATTGTTGAGTACGCTCGCCGTTACACACAGCGCAGAAAATATTGGCGTAGACGTTTATTGAACCGTGCTTCACCACATACAGCATCGCTCCTCTGGACCAGTCAGAATCTTGGCAGGCGTGACGCACGCGCTCGTCGCGCTCCATGATGTTCCAATGGCCCGTGACGTTGCAGCTGCCGATGACTTCCGCCGGATTATGGTCCTCTTCAGAGCACGTGTGGTACTGAAAATAGTCACTTTTCTTGCGCTGGACACCGCACATTTCGGGCAGTTGCAGCGCCTGGTCGTCGTACTGTAGCTCGCTGGCTGCGTCATAAAGATATTGGTTATGAGAGCACGTCATTGACCACTCTTCCAAGCTTCCGTTGTCATGGTTACAGGCGGCGCAGTGGACGTTGGCGTAAGTCACCCGGGTAACTGTAGAAGTCACCGGCAGGAGGGTATCTCGTCTTCTCGGCCAAGTCTCGTTACGCCGTCGGCATAGGTCACGTGTCAGGCCAGCGGGGAAGGCAGGATGACACTCCACCACGTGCAGCACATCATGGTAGTCCGTCCTAAAATCAATGTAACGTATGGATATTTTGAATGTGTATGCCTGTTATAATAACTAAGTGAATGCGAAATATAATTGACTCCTAGATCAAAGATAAGTGTGCGTGCAAGTCTCTCTGTTAACAACCACACCCACAAATGTACAGACTCACTCCAACACAGGCAAACAACACAAAATATACGTTCCAGGTTCCCAATACTTTATATGAATAAACAACATTCCACTCCAACCTTTTACAAGGATTTTTTTCTCTACTACTTTAACACAAATGTCTCTCTCGAAACCGAGCTTGGATAATCGAAGGCTGGCAATTACTTGTCCCGAGCCAATGGCTTGTGTGATGGTCTGTCGGACTTCGTCGTTGGTGATGTGCTGGGTATAGGAAATACCCAGACGTCTTCATTAGCACCTCGTCTCCGTGCTTTGTATTCTTCGTTGTAGGTCTGCTGTGGGTCAGGATTTATAATACCAGAATTGAATATTCAATGTTCTTATTATATTGGATGCGGCTTGGCAACATGTACATGTGAATTATGTGCTATTCTTATGGCCGTGGACTACATTCTTAACATTTCTATTGATATATTTAATGTTTTAATTTATGTAGATTCTGTAGCAGTGCTATATTCATTAAATAATTGGAAAATCAAAACATGAATTGACCTGATATTTGATATGAAATATCTCATACATTGTATAAGAACTGGAGGTATTGGAATAGATGTTTTGGGGTTCCTTCCCATTTAGGTATATGTGGCAATAAAGTAACGGCCACAGTAGCCAAAAAATGGGGTACAAAGAGCGAATATTCAGTAATAACTATAATTTAAAATTGGCTAAATTTGAGTACTATTCGCTATTGGGAATATATAATCTTTCTTCTAGACCGTCCTTAGGTCGTCAGACTCAACAACTCATTCTCTGCCTCTGTAACACTGAACACTGGCGCTCCACAAGGATGCGTTCTCTCTCCACTACTCTTCACTTTATTCACAAATGAATGTGTATCTGCAACCCCGTTTGTAAAAATGTTGAAATTTTCCGATGACACTACCCTCGAAGGTCTGATCTCTGATACGGACGAGACTGCGTATCGGGACGAGGTTCGGAGAATGGTTGGCTGGTGCTCGGACAACGACCTGGAACTGAACGTCTTGAAGACAAAGGAGGTCGTGATTGACTTTCGCCGAATAAAGGTCCCGGTATTGCCCCTTGTCGTCAATGGGGAAACCGTTGAGCAGGTCGACTCGTTCAAATTTCTCGGTTCCGTCATCTCGAGCGACCGGAGTTGGAAGAAAGACATCGATAAGATACTGAAGATGGGCATCATCAGGGAGTCCAGTTCCCCTTACGCATCCTTTGTTAACAAAATCACTGTCTTTGACCCTGAACCGATGCCTACCGCAGCAGACCTCTTCCGCCAATTATCGGGGAGTAAAATCTTCTCAAAGATTGACCTCAGCAAGGGTTATTGGCAAGATCCCGTGTGCCAACAAGACATACCAAAGACTGCTTTTATAACTCCTGATGGGACGTACGAGTGCCTGAGATGCCCTTTGGCATGGTCAACAGCGGTGCTACCCTGAATAGAGGAATGGGGAAGATGCTCAAAGGAATTGACAACGACGTGTGTTACTGGGACGACCTGCTCTATCTGGAGACGTTGAGAGAGCTGTTTCGCCGTCTGACAAAAGCCCACCTGACCGTGAGACCCAGCAAGTGCATTCTGGGAACCGACAACGTCGACTTCGTCGGACATTCGATGGAAGAAGGAGACAACGGTGGATGCACTGACTCCAGGAAAGTCCACGAGATCACTGTCTTTGACTCTGGGCCTATGACAACCGTAACGGACGAGGAGGTCGTTTCCTTGCGGATGAAAGAACATTGACTCTGTGTGAATGAACTGAGAACATTGACAGTATCCAGACAGACTGAGATAAGTTTTAATTCTGGACTTTGTTTGCGCATTGCGTCTCAACGTTGTTGAAAGAAATTAGGAAAATTTCTTCTTGAGTAGAGGGTTATGTTACGTCTGAGACGCGCGCAGTGGTGCGAGTGGGACGCACGCGATAGATCAAGTCGTTTTATTTAAGTCATAAGTCATAAGTCATAAGTCATAATCTTTAATAATCCATAAAATGGAAATTACAATGTCGTCAAGGAAATCTTTTACTCAGCACAATTAAAAATATGATAAAAACATACATGTAATATGCAACATTAAGGACGGCATGCTAACAATCAGGCAAAAGAGAAACACCACATACACTTATCTTTAGGCATGCATTATAGTTTTTTTTTATAGCAAAGGGAGTCAAAAAGTATATAACACATAGTAAGCAAAAGTAAACTACAATCATAAAAAGGGTGTAAAAGACTATTATTTCAGAATTTATACACATAAAAACATAAAAGTGTATTTTAGCATTAGAAAGAGCATACTGCACGTTAATTCTATAGTGCGGTAGTGAGTCCCTCCCAGGTGGGAATGCAGCTAGTCAGTATGTTAGTTAGTCGTGTGTTTTGTGTTTGCCCTATCTAATTGCTCGTTGTACATCTGAATGGCTGTCGGAATAAATGAATGTTTGTGCCTCGTCGTTTTCGTCTTTACTGCCCTATATCTACCACTTCTCTCTATCAACCTACTGGCAAATTCCATGTACAGAGGATGATCGCTGTCAGCCAGAATTGCTGTCGTTTTCTTCACTACCTGTCTCTTGTGAATAGTCTGTATGTCGTCTTGCTTACTCCCGACCACCCCACCTGCTTTCTTGATGATTTTGTCCAGTCTGTCTTTGTCTCTCTTTGTCACATTACCACCCCAGCAAGACAGGCCAAAGGTCATGACACTGCTGACAACAGATGTGAAAAACATTTGCAGTATTTTATGTGATATTTTGAAAGATCTTAATTTGCGCAGGCAATAGATACGGCTGTGTGTTTTGTTGACAATATGATCTAAGTTGTCGTTCCATGTCAATTTTTCATCTAAAACTATTCCTAAGTATTTGTAACTTTTAACCCTTTCTACTGGTTGACCTTTAATCAAAATTTCATCAAAAACAACATTCTTGCGCCTAAAGTCAATTATAATTTCTTTGGTTTTTCCGACATTTAATTCAAGAAAATTGTTATCACAGAAAGAAACAAAACTGTCAATCTCTCTATTTTGCAAAGCATGCAGAAATAGAGTGTATTTATCTTTGATTTTATTTTGCGTTGTTGTTAGCTTTGTATAACGCTGATAATTTTAGTTGGTCGATATATTTGAGAATTTTCTAGAGTTGGTAGTTTACTACCGATCAAAGCGTGTGGATATTCTAGTGGTAACTAGAGACACTTCCATCCTAAATATGGTTGTATGACGTGAGACAGTGATGACGAAATTTGTTCTGATTGGTTAAAATTGTGTCGCGCTCGATCTTTTGAAAGTTCTCTCGAGTATAGAGAGACTATACAAGTACCGCACTGTTTGAGTTGAAGTGATTGTAAAGTGAAAAGTTGAGATTGGAAAAAGCGATTGTATGCAGTTGTTGATGTTCGCTGAATAAAGTTGGAAAACTACATACGACGACTTCTGCCTTGTTGATGAGTGAGCAGGCTGCGTGGATAAACGAATCTGAGTTACACTTATCAGGTTTCAAGCATCGGGGCTGAATCAACTGATAAAAAACAACATCAAGTGTAACATTTTGGGAACCCTTCCTCGAAATGTTACACTCGATGTTAAAAAAATTCTCAAATAATATCGACCAACTAAAATTATCAGCGTTATACAAAGCTTCTTCTAACAACAACGCAAAATCAAATCAAAGATAAATACACTCTATTACTGCATGCTTTGCAAAATAAAACGATCTGATCTAATCGCGCGCGTCCCACTCGCACCACCGCGCGCGTCTCAGACGTAACAATCAGTAGCACATTTATCACCTCCGTCCTGGTGGCCAACGGAAGGCGCGGTCCTTGGTGACCCGGGTGACGACTGATCCGGTATGGAGTAAATGGTTTCATTCAACAATTCATGAAGTGTGTCTTGGACAAAAAAGACCTGGCAGGGCCCAATCCTCTCCAGGCTGTTGGCCACAGGAACTGCTACAAGCAGGAGGAGAAGCGATGATTGATGCCCTCACCATTATCTGTAACAAGATCTGGCAGAATGGGGAGTGACCTATACCATGGACCCAGTCGCTTGTCATTACTCTTCCCCAAAAAGGTAACCTTCAGGAATGTAAAAATTACCGCACCATAAGCCTCATCAGCCATCTCAGTAAGGTCCTCCTGAAAATAATACTCAACAGGTTAAAACCCCAAGCTGAACAAATCATAGCTAAAGAACAAGCAGGATTCAGGGCAGGGCGAAGTACCACTGAACAGATTTTCAACCTTAAAATAAACTGCGAGAAATACCTA
The DNA here is from genome assembly GCA_036898135.1 of Oncomelania hupensis. Classification (NCBI taxonomy): domain Eukaryota; kingdom Metazoa; phylum Mollusca; class Gastropoda; order Littorinimorpha; family Pomatiopsidae; genus Oncomelania; species Oncomelania hupensis. The sequence goes on from CM072515.1 coordinate 68,348,400, forward strand.
CAGCACCAACAACATACATATCATGAGTTCGTAGACTTCAATAAGGCGTTTGACCGAGTCTGGCATGCAGCTCTGTGGGCAACTATGAGAGTGTACAACATCAGTCCTAAAATTATTGAAGTCATCAAAAACCTGTATGACAAGGCTACCAGTGCAGTCCTCCACAAAAGCGCCATCGGAACCTCGTTCAGAACAACAATCGGTGTGCGTCAGGGATGTCTACTCCCTCCAACACTCTTCAACATCTTCTTAGAGCGCATCATGTCAGATGCCCTTGCAGATCACGAAGGCACAGTCAGCATAGGGGGTAGAGCAATCTCCAACCTTCGTTTTGCGGATGAAATTGATGGATTGGCTGGAGAGGAACAAGAACTTGAACAGATGGTACAGAGGCTTGACACCACCTCCAGAGCCTATGGAATGGAAATAAGTGCATAGAAGACCAAAATAATGACCAACAACACCAATGGCATCAAAACAGACCTCAAAATCCAAGGCCAAACCCTCAAAACAGTGCACACCTTCAAATATTTAGGAGCCATTGTATCAGACAATGAGTCCCGGCAGGAAGTCCTCTCCAGGATCGCACAAACAACGGCTGCCCTGGCGAGGTTGAAGCCAATTTGGAAAGACGGGACCATTAGCCTACATTCCAAGGTAAGACTGCTGCGCTCCCTTGTCATCTCCATCTTCCTATACGCTTGCGAACATGGACCCTCACAGCAGATCTACAAAGAAGAATACAAAGCATGGAGATGAGGTGCTACAGAAGACTTCTGGGCATTTCCTATACCCAGCACATTACCAACGACGAAGTACGACGGACCATCACACAAGCCATTGGACAACACGATGACCTGCTCACAGTGGTGGAAAAAAGAAACTCCGATAGTATGGCCACGTCACCAGATCATAAGGTCTTGCAAAGATCATCCTGCAAGGCACAGTGCAAGGAGGTAGAAGAAAAAGGAGACCGAAAAAGAGGTGGGAGGACAACATTCGAGAATGGACTGGTTTGACACTGAGCGAAACCATCAGGGTTGCTGAGGACAGGGAAAGATGCAGTATGCTGGTTAAACGATCATCTGTGGTGCCCCTACGACCTCCGAGTTACGGGATAGGATAGGATAGGATAGCAGAATAAATACATTAATGTGTATGTTGAGAAAGTATACAAGGTTGTTACCATCTTTTTACTCCAATGCACTTAGAACAAAGAAAATTTGTGGCTAACAACCCCCGTCATTATCACTGTGACTGCTTTACAAGGACTGATGGCTTGATAAAGATTTGAATAAAAATCGAAATATTGCCTCGGACCTCAATTTGGGTGTTGCTGTTTGTTTTGCTCTCCTCATGCTTTACAAGGACTAACAGAAGCATTCACTTTCATAGTATTCACAGAAAAACAATGCCTCAGGCAAGATTTTATTGCTATAGGGACGATTGGTGGTCATGCGTTTTTCACACTGTCACAATATACTATCTTCTTTGCTAGCCACCGACCTTTTTTCTTGAAAACTCTCCCCAAACTCCTCATTTGTGTTTGGGGTCTGTTGAGTCAGCTTTAGGATAATGGATGCTTTCTGCCAAATTGTCACTAGGGCTTTCTATGGTATTATTATTTAACAATGTTGACATTTTTTTATGTATGTGTTTTGTTAATATTCTATAATGCTGTTTATATTCTATTTCGTTTTTGTAAACGGGGGGTTCGTGATAATAATAAATCTCGGTTTTGCCATTAGAATACCTGCATTATGAGCATGTTTCTTCTTAAATCTTTGGAGACAACATCATTTTGCAAAGTACTAGTTTAAAATATGTCTTTTTAAGATTTGGCAGAAAGTTTCAGACCTAACTTGTTCTGTTTGTTCTTGGCACCCAGAGACTGTTCACAAGTATAGGAAAGTTTACATTTTCTGAAAGTAAATCCTATCCTATCCCTATCCTGTCCCGTAACCCGGAGGTCGTAGGGGCACCACAGATGATCGTTTAACCAGCATACTCCATCTTTCTCTGTCCTCAGCAGCCCTGATGGCTTCGCTTAGTGTCATACCAGTCCATTCTCGAATGTTGTCCTCCCACCTCTTTTTAGGTCTCCCTCTTCTTCTACTTCCTTGCACTGTGCCTTGCAGAATAGTCTTTGCAAGGCCTGATGATCTGGTGACGTGTCCATACCATCGGAGTTTCCGTTTCTTCACCACTGTGAACAGGTCATCGTGTTGTTCAATGGCTTGTGTGATGGTCTGTCGGACTTCGTCGTTGGTGATGTGTTGGGTATAGGAAATGCCCAGAAGTCTTCTGTAGCACCTCATCTCCATGCTTTGTATTCTTCGTTGGAGATCTGCCGTGAGGGTCCATATAGAAAGATGGAGATGACAAGGGAGCGCAGCAGTCTTACTTTGGAATGTAGACTGATGGTCCTGTCTTTCCAAATGGGCTTCAACCTTGTCAGGGCAGCAGTTGTTTGTGCGATCCTGGAGAGGACTTCCTGTCGGGACCCATTGTCTGATACAATGGCTCCTAAATATTTGTAGCTATGCACTGTGTTGAGGGATTGGCCTTGGACTTTGATGTCCGTGTTGATGCCATTGGTGTTGTTGGTCATCATTTTGGTATTCTCTGCACTTATTTCCATTCCATAAGCTCTGGAGGTGGTATCAAGCCTCTGTACCAGCTGTTCAAGTTCTTGCTCATCTCCAGCCAATCCATCAATGTCATCCGCAAAACGAAGATCGGAGATTGCTCTAACCCCTATGCTGACTGTGCCTTCATGATCTGCAAGAGCATCTGACATGATGCGCTCTAGGAAGATGTTGAAGAGTGTTGGAGAGAGTAGGCATCCTTGACGCACACCGATTGTTGTTCTGAACCAGTTCCCGACGGTGCTGTTGTGGAGGACTGCACTGGTAGCCTTATCATACAGGCTTTTGATGACTTCAATAATTTTAGGGCTGATGTTGTACACTTTCATTGTTGCCCATAGAGCTGCATGCCAGACTCGGTCAAACGCCTTCTTGAAGTCTATGAACACATGATATAGATGTTGTTGGTGCTGTAGGTATTTCTCACAGATTATTCTGAGGTTGAAAATCTGTTCAGTGGTACTTCGCCCTGCCCTGAATCCTGCTTGTTCTTCAGCTATGATTTGTTCAGCTTGGGGTTTCAACCTGTTGAGTATTATTTTCAGGAGGATCTTGCTGGGATGGCTGATGAGGCTGATGGTGCGGTAATTCTCACACTCCTGAAGGTTACCTTTTTTGGGAAGAGTGATGACAAGCGACTGGGCCCATGGTATAGGCCACTCCCCACTCTGCCAGACCTTGTTACAGATAATGGTGAGGGCATCAATCATCGCTTCTCCTCCTGCTTGTAGCAGTTCCGCGGGTATGTTGTCCACTCCCGCTGACTTCCCTTTCTTTAGCGATTGCACTGCTGCCTCAATTTCTTCCCGGAGAATTGGGAGGATTTCTTCTTCTTCTCTGTTCTCGGGACATGCTAGAACTGATGGGTCTCCATTTGGAGTATGTTGGTAAAGGTCAGAGCAGTACTCTGTCCATCTGTCCAAGACTTCTTGTTCTTCTGTAAGGCATATGCCAGACTTGCTTTGGATCGTGGAGACTTTGGGCTGTTTGATACTTGTCAGCCTCTTCACAGTCTGGTAGGCCTTCTTGCTGTTGTTCGTGTTCAGACTGTTCTCTATTTCCTGGCATTGATCTTCTATCCAGTTCTCCTTTGCTGTGTGCGCATGCCTTTTCGGATGTCATTGTTGATTTTTCGGTAGACATCAGCTCCCTGTGAGGTGTTCTTTTTCTTTTTCATCTCTCTTCGTTTATCACACAGATCCAAAAGTTCAGGTGTGATCCACGGCTTCTTCTTTTGTTTACATTTTCTGAAAGTAAATAGACTGAATTTTCAGAATGTACACGAATGTATGCTGTGAAAATATACAAGGTTGTTACCATCTTTTTACTCCAATATACTTAAAACGAAGGAAATATGTGGCTCACAACTCCCGTCATTATCACTGTGGCTGCTTTATAAGCGCTAACTTGAACTTGAACTTGAAAAAGTCAATGATATAGGCCAATGACCTTTACATAGATCCTAAAAACTGCTAGACTTGCATGCGTGGCAATTAGCTAAATCTAGTAGTGGCATCTTGGTTCGTATATCTCCGGGCGGTCCTTCCAGAATACATCCAGCCTGCTTTTGAAGCAGTCGACAGTGGGGGCTGTAACCACTGTCTCTGGTAGGCTGTTCCATGTGCCGATGGCTCTCTGTGAGAAGTAGTTGCTTCTTAGGTTCAGCCTGCAGTGCTGCTTAGTCAGCTTCAATGAGTGACCTCTGGTTAATTCACTTTTAGCAAACTCAAAGAGTGGTCTGTCAGAATCGTAGAACCCGTGGACGTATTTAAACACGTCAATCATGTCCCCTCTCAGTCGACGATGTTCAAGGGAGGGCAAACAGAGGGCTCTAAGTCTCTCACTATAAGGTTTGTCTCTGATGCTTGGCAGGAGCTTGGTAGCACGGCGTTGGACAGCCTCGATTTCGGCACATAGTGTTTTATGATGTGGCTGCCAAACTGAGTGACCGTACTCCAGGATGGGGCGGACCAAGCTCTTATACAGCCGCAGGAACAGATCTTCAGAGAGGAAGTCGAACGTTCTCCTTATAATACCAACAGTTTGATTAGCCTTTGCTGTGGCACTTCCGACGTGTTGCTTAAAGCCCAAGCTGTTGTCGATGAGGACTCCTAGATCTCTCTCCACCTCGCTTTCCTGCAACGTCACGCTATGGTCCTCCCCATTCCGTGTTCCTCTCATAAAGTAGCTCGCATCAGACTTCCTGTTACCCAGTTTCAACACATGGCATTTTTCAGGGTGGAAACGTAGAAGCCAATTATCTGACCAGTGTTGAAGACTGTCAAGGTCATCCTGTAAAGCCTTCGTACCCTCCTCCGAGTCACTGCGAGTGTAAATCTTGGTATCATCTGCAAAGAGTCGTACTGGGCATGTGCAGGCTTCCGGCAGGTCATTTATGTACAGCAAGAAAAGTAGTGGACCACACACACTTCCCTGAGGGACGGACGCCGCTCGTTACGCTGGCCCACTGTGAGTGGGCCCCATTAATGATGACGCACTGAGATCTGCCACTAAGGAAGGCCCTGATCCACCCAAGAACTTTTCCTTTGATGCCGCGTGCTTCGACCTTGGATAGGAGGCGCCAGAAGCATTCACTTTCATATTATTCACAGAAAAGCAATACAGCAGGCAAGATTTCACTGCTATAGTGGACGATTGGTGGTCATGCATTTTTCACACTGTCGCAATAAAGTCGCTGGAAAATAGTTCGAAACCCGTCAAAACCACAATATAACCACTATAATATCATAGTTACCCCAGAGAAGAGAGACGCGTTACAGGCATTGGGGCTCGCGTGTCCCGATACAAGTGCCTGTGATCAAAACCGATCGCCGATAACGATCATTTGCACGACGTAAGTTCAATCGTAGATTAAAAAAAAAATCTGATTACCAGGTTTCGTTCGCTGAGAGCGAACCCGAGACGATTGTTGTCCGGGCCGAGGGTTAAAAACATGGCGGCAAAACGAAAATGAATTCAACTCACTATGATAGAACTTGAAATATCGCATGTGGAAGCGCACACACACAAACACACAATGACCTACAATGCACCTCAATAAGTTACATTCTCTTTGTCCCCACAGCACCCCTCACCGCTGAACCCCTGAGATGGCCTTCACCCCTGGATCCCACAGGAGCCCAAAGCCCAGGCGGTTTTTCCATCCTGGCCATAATTTACCCCCAACCCCCATCCCCCAGCACCATCCACCTCCTCTCTCACCCCTTGATCCGCCCCTGATAAAAGTGCACGTTATCTTACAAATGTCACAAAGAAAGGGGTTGGGGGGATTGAGGGTAAGCTACTAATCTCTAGCACTGCATTGCCTCCCTTGTTTAGGCCAATATTGTGATGACATTCAAGAGACTAGAGCTGGAGAGACTAAATGAATGAAAGACAGTCAAGGTACAGACGAGAAAGATTGAAGGCTACACTAGTTGAGAATTCAAACAAGGGCCAGTCCAGATAGGTACAATTTCTAACTAGGAGCTTTTATTAAATCAAATTGGGTCGTCTGAGTTGAGTAATTCTAAGAGTGAGTCATTGGATATTGTCCGTATTGGTAGGGAGTAGCTTGGAGATATTCTGGGTTGACGATTTCAGGGGTACTAGTGCTACTGAGGACTGCTATCATCACAGGGCAGGAGTGTATCTGGATTGTTCAGAGTACTCCCAGATAATCAGCGAGTGGTGATGCTCGTAGGGCTAAGACTTAGCTCGGATTTCGAAGGCGGTGGTTGGTCCAGGATAGTCTGGGTGGTCCGTTGACCAAGGTTGGCGTGGCGTCAGTGGCAATGCGGGTCAGTCGGTCACTCTATTGAATAATGACCGGTGGGGCAATCCTGGTTTGAAGATACAGGCGTGGGTTTCAGCTTACGTTGCTAGCTGTCTGGGAGATGATGAAATTCAGTGAAACGCTTCTCGTTGACTCCCTGGGTTGTCAGGGGCCTGCAGCCGGGTCAGCGACTTAAGGCTGGTACAGGGGTGAGGAATACGCCCTGACAGGAGCCCGTCTGTAACGCAATACAGACTCTGTATCAGCTGGGGATAGGTGTATTCTGGGTTCAGCGCCTGTTGGCGCATGTGCCCATTCAGATTTCAAATTGGTTGAACCGGCCAGAGGTTAGCCGGTGCATACCAACAATCCAACAATTGCAACCAGGTTTATGGGGCCATTGTGGAGCTTACTGGCAGCCGCTAATATGTGATACCTTCGGCGCTTTAAGATGGGGTAGCGGGCAACAGGGGCAGATATTTATACAGTGGGAGCATGGAGAAAAGCAAGTGGAGTAGATACCGGACAAAGGGGTAGTAGTGGGGGACTTTAATCTATGTGGGGGGACAGCATGGCATGGGATATTTACACATGGGCTAACGGGGAGCATACAAGTATAAATTCAAACATGGCATGAGTCATATACAAGGCCGATGATACATACAAGGTAATAATATATGTCACAGCAACACATCAAGACAAAACTATGAACCCGAACGTACATATCGACAGGACATACGAACATGTTGGGCGAACGGCGGGTGATGGGTCTGCTACATGACAAAGAGTAAGTTTCCTCTCTTACCTTGACTAAGACGGGTCGAAGCACCAGAGTACTGCCGTAGCTCAGAGGTCGCCAGTTGATGGGGACGTGTCCAGGACAGATTGTTGTGACTTCGAAGTTTCGTGGCTTGCGACTGACCACGGGTCTAGCTGTGTGCCAGGTTTTAAGGTGATCCCCGAGGGGCGGGGCTTAGGCGAGTTAGCCAGCGAGCGTGTTAGGGGCGACTGAATGTGTGGGAGGAATGAGTGTGCTCGGCCTGCCTCAGGGCTCGATTGTCCGCCTTGTCACAGAGGCCCCCCCAAGGAAAAAGGCGAGGTCCTAGGCCTCGACTGAGATGCGGCCAATCAGCTCTGAGGTAAGCTGCGCGATGCGAAGATGGTTCCGATGATCCGGGTGATGCGGGGCGATGCGGGGTTCCTGGTAGTGGATGGCGGATGCCCAAGGCTGGGGTCCGCGGAGCTGCCGGGTCTCGGCTACGGTTAGTGGGCGGCGGCGGGTATGAAGGCTGGGGCGTCGGCCGTCAGTGGGGACTCGATGGAGTCTGTTGCGGGGTGGCGGCTGACGAAGTCCGGCGCGGGGGCGATGCTTTCCGCGGGGCTTGCGTGGCGGCGCTACGTCGGAGACGTAGTGAGGACGGGGTGGAGCGATGACTCCGGCTGTTGGCGGAGCCTCTTCTTCTGTCCTTACTACCTGCTGCTGGGATAGCGGGACGGGGTACGGTTTCTGGCGGACGGGAGTGGGGTCCGTCAGGGTTAGGTGGACTTCTTCTAGGTCCGTCCTCCCAGGTATGTCGGTGAGGACTTCCCTGTACTCGGCTACGATGGCGCGTAGTTGGCGTTGCTGGCCGGCGGGGAGTGAGGGGTCCAGAGATACGTCCCGGAAGGATTCCTTCCCTTGTAGAGGAAATTCGGCGACGCCGGTCTTTGTACCATCCACTTCGACGGCCAGCGCGACCGTGAGTAGCGAGTGCGTGTCCGGGGCGGCTGCGGGCTGCTCCAGGTACCGCTTGAGCAAGTTGATGTGGTGGGTCCTGGGCTTTCCGCCTACCTCGATGCGATAAGTGGTACGTGAGAGCTTCTCCAGCACCGGGTAGGGTCCTTGCCAATCTATGTCTAGCTTGTTCGTGCCGCTGGGGAGAAGTAGTAGGACCTGGTCTCCTACCTGCAGTTCTCGGTCGCGGGCGCGGCGGTTATGGTAGCGGGCTTGTCTCTCTCTCGCCTTCTTCAGGTTGGCGGAGGCGGCTTTCCATGTGGCCTTGAGAGTTTCCTGGAGCTTGGTGACGTATTTCGTGGCGTCGACCGGTGCCTCGTCCAGTTTGGCGTCGGTCCAGCTACGTCGTAGGGCGGCTAGAGGTCCAGAAAGGGGTCTCCCAAAAAGCAGCGTGGAAGGCGTGTATCCGGTGGAGGTGTGCGGGGTCTCTCGATACGCGAAGAGCGCTGACGTGACGTAGGTGTCCCACGCTTCCGGTTGTTCGTCGGCGATCTTGCGGATGATCGAGATGAGAGTCCCGTTCAGGCGCTCGACCTGTCCGTTGCTGGCGGGGTGGTAGGGTGGAGTACGGATATGACGAATGCGAAGTAGTTGGAAAACTTCCTGCATGAGTTTTCCGGTGAACTGGGACCCGTTGTCGGTCAAGATGTTGTCCGGGAATCCGACTCGTGTGAATATCGTGACGAGCGCGTCGGCGACTCGGGCGGCGTCAATCTTCGGCTGTGGAACGGCCTCACACCACATAGAGCAAGCGTCGACAAGGGTAAGCAGATACTGGTTCCGCTTCTTGGTTCGCGGAAGGGGACCTACTATGTCGACGGCCACTCGTTGGAAGGGCGTTCCGACGACGACGGTGGGGCTGATAGTAACCGGTACGGTGTGGTGGCGGGGCGAGTATCGTTGGCACTGGCGACAGGACTTGACGTAGCGCTTCACGTCTTCGGTCATCCCGGGCCAGTGGTACTGAGCGCTGATCCGTAGGGTGGTGGCTCCTATGCCCATATGTCCACTTAGGGGCATGCTGTGGCCAAGTTCCAAGACTTGGGGGCGAAGGGTCGCAGGTACGACGAGTTGCGAATGGTCGTCCTTCTGACGGAAAAGGAGTCCGTCTTCGACGAAAAAGTCCCCGGACTTGGGTGGGGTGCGTGCGGCGGGGAGCTTTCCGTAGCACTTGCGGAGGGTGACGTCGTCTTCTTGGGCCTTCCGGATCTGTTCCGGCATCTGGTTGGGTATCGGGGGTGGTGTCGCGGCTGTTTTCGCCTGGGCGCGCGTCTGGACGGCGGCCATCGACTCCACAGGCTGGGGCGGCATACCCAAGAATACGTAGCGACATCCTAAGATCAAGTCATACAGGGGCTGGTCCATCACGGCAGCTTGAATGGTTCCCGTGACGTATCGGCTGGTGACTTTGATCCGGGCTATAGGGAGCGTGGTGCTGGGCTGAGACGCGTCGGCCAACTTCAGGGTGATCGTTTCGCCGGTCAGGTCTTGTTCCCTGATGAGCGAGCGGCGGACGACGGCGTCGAAGGTGAGTCCAGTGTCGTATAGACAGTGTGCAGGGTGATCGTTGACAGTCACCTGCTCGGTGACGGCCGGTCGGTAGGTGGGAGTGACGACGGGGTTTACCGGGTTCCCGTCGGGGGTGACTTGGCGTAGGGCCAATACCGTTCCTTGGTTGCGACGCTGGTCGCTGATGCGGCGAAAACACTTCTCGCGGGTGTGTCCTCGGCGCTGGCAGTAGCCGCAGTAGAGCTCTGAGCTCCGCTTCCCAGGCTCTGCTCCGGGGTTTGGGCGTCCTTTAGGCGGGGGTGGACGGTGATTCGCTGGTGGGACGGGCCGGCGAGGCTGGTGGCGGGTATCTGGTGACGAGGGTGCGGGGGGATCCCGGCGAGGCTGTCTGTCGTCGGGGTGGGCGGTGAGATTGCGGTCCGCGACGATGATAAGGTCCTCTAGTCGGGCGGCTCCCTGTTCGGCGGCGAAAGTCCGAAGTTCCGCTGGCATTGTCCCTCTGAGTTGTTCGGCTAGCATCAATTCGAGCAGTCCGTCGTACGTCTTTGGTTCGTCCGTTTGCTCTATCCATTTGTCCCGTAGAGTGGCTAGCCGGTCGGCGAATTGCGTAAACTTCTCCCCCTTTTCTCTCCGGGAGTTCCGGAAGTTCTTGCGGTAGTGCTCACCTGAGAGCTCAAATCCATGCAGTAGAGCTTTCTTGAGGGCGGGGTAGTCGCCCTCCTCGGCGGTCGGCGTCTTGGCCAGGATTTCATAGGCCTTCCCCTTAAGGCCATGACTAAGCTTGCGGTACCAGTACTGGGGGTCGAGGCTGTTTTCTCCCGCGACTCGTTCGAATCGGGCGAGATAGACTTCAATCGATTCGTCTCGTTCGACGAATGGGTCCAGGGGAAAGTTCATCCCCGGAATCGGCGGGGGGATTGCGGATATTCCTGCGCTGGCGGTGAAGCTGGGGGCGATGAGTGAGAAGTCCTCGCTCGCGGGCGATGCGATGCCTAGCTCGCGGCGATCGCGCTCAAGCTGGAAGAGTGCTTGGCGCCGTTCGAGTTCCTTGTCCTTCCTCCTCTCCTCAAGTGCCGCGACCCTCTCGTCCTCCTCCTTCTTCCGTGCGGCGGCCCTCTCCTCCTCTGCAATCCTCTCTTTCGCCTCCTCTCTTCTCCGCTCGGCGGCTCTCTCCTCCTCTGCTATCTTCCGAGCGGCGGCTCGTTCTTCCGCGGCGATGCGCTCCTTCTCCTCCTCTTTCTTCCGGGCGGCGGCCCGTTCTTCCGCGGCGAGGCGCTCCTTCTCCTCCTCCTTCTTCGCCTCTCGTTCTTTGGCCCTCTCCTCCCTCTTCAACTTTTCCTCGGCCACGTCCGCATCTACGTTGGCCAGGACGTAGTCCTTGAGTTCGGTGCCGGCGAGCCCTAAGCTCTCGCCAATACTCTTGTATTTGAGCGCAAGCTCTCCCCGGTCGGCCATGGTAAGAGAGGTGACTTACCCTGAAAAGTCCTAACCGTGATGAGGGGCGCACACAAGGGGGTACACTGACGGAAAACAAGGGGGTGGGCTGAATGAGCTATGATGAAGCTGCACAGGGGCGAATACACCACAACACAACCACAAAGACAAAATGCAATCAATCAAAATACAAAAATGAATGCAAAAAAAAACCCTTTGCGAGACACCACCATTCGGGAAAGCCAGTAAGGGACCTATGGGTTATGCTATATACTAACTAGGCTTAGGGGGTGGGGTCCTATCTATACTGGGCTGGGGTGGAATTTAAGCTAAGTCCTTAGTCTCGTCAAGTTGGGATGGGAAACCTAAGTCTTTAGTCTCGTCGGGGTCGCCAAAGTTAATGTCACAAAGAAAGGGGTTGGGGGGATTGAGGGTAAGCTACTAATCTCTAGCACTGCATTGCCTCCCTTGTTTAGGCCAATATTGTGATGACATTCAAGAGACTAGAGCTGGAGAGACTAAATGAATGAAAGACAGTCAAGGTACAGACGAGAAAGATTGAAGGCTACACTAGTTGAGAAATTCAAACAAGGGCCAGTCCAGATAGGTACAATTTCTAACTAGGAGCTTTTATTAAATCAAATTGGGTCGTCTGAGTTGAGTAATTCTAAGAGTGAGTCATTGGATATTGTCCGTATTGGTAGGGAGTAGCTTGGAGATATTCTGGGTTGACGATTTCAGGGGTACTAGTGCTACTGAGGACTGCTATCATCACAGGGCAGGAGTGTATCTGGATTGTTCAGAGTACTCCCAGATAATCAGCGAGTGGTGATGCTCGTAGGGCTAAGACTTAGCTCGGATTTCGAAGGCGGTGGTTGATCCAGGATAGTCTGGGTGGTCCGTTGACCAAGGTTGGCGTGGCGTCAGTGGCAATGCGGGTCAGTCGGTCACTCTATTAATGACCGGTGGGGCAATCCTGGTTTGAAGATACAGGCGTGGGTTTCAGCTTACGTTGCTAGCTGTCTGGGAGATGATGAAATTCAGTGAAACGCTTCTCGTTGACTCCCTGGGTTGTCAGGGGCCTGCAGCGGGTCAGCGACTTAAGGCTGGTACAGGGGTGAGGAATACGCCCTGACAGGAGCCCGTCTGTAACGCAATACAGACTCTGTATCAGCTGGGGATAGGTGTATTCTGGGTTCAGCGCCTGTTGGCGCATGTGCCCATTCAGATTTCAAATTGGTTGAACCGGCCAGAGGTTAGCCGGTGCATACCAACAATCCAACAATTGCAACCAGGTTTATGGGGCCATTGTGGAGCTTACTGGCAGCCGCTAATATGTGATACCTTCGGCGCTTTAAGATGGGGTAGCGGGCAACAGGGGCAGATATTTATACAGTGGGAGCATGGAGAAAAGCAAGTGGAGTAGATACCGGACAAAGGGGTAGTAGTGGGGGACTTTAATCTATGTGGGGGGACAGCATGGCATGGGATATTTACACATGGGCTAACGGGGAGCATACAAGTATAAATTCAAACATGGCATGAGTCATATACAAGGCCGGTGATACATACAAGGTAATAATATATGTCACAGCAACACATCAAGACAAAACTATGAACCCAAACGTACATATCGACAGGACATACGAACATGTTGGGCGAACGGCGGGTGATGGGTCTGCTACATGACAAAGAGTAAGTTTCCTCTCTTACCTTGACTAAGACGGGTCGAAGCACCAGAGTACTGCCGTAGCTCAGAGGTCGCCAGTTGATGGGGACGTGTCCAGGACAGATTGTTGTGACTTCGAAGTTTCGTGGCTTGCGACTGACCACGGGTCTAGCTGTGTGCCAGGTTTTAAGGTGATCCCCGAGGGGCGGGGCTTAGGCGAGTTAGCCAGCGAGCGTGTTAGGGGCGACTGGATGTGTGGGAGGAATGAGTGTGCTCGGCCTGCCTCAGGGCTCGATTGTCCGCCTCGTCACAACAAACAAAAAACAATCGCACATCTCTCTCTCTCTCTCTCTCTCTCTCTCTCTCTCTCTCTCTCTCTAGCGCCCCATCCTACCCTATCCCGTAACTCGAAAGTCGTTGGGGCACCATAAATGGTCGTTTAACCAGCGTACTCCGTCTTTCCCTGTATTCATCAACCCTCATGGCTTCACTCAGTGTCAAGCCAGTCCATTCACGAATGTTGTCCTCCCACCTCTTTTTCCGTCTCCTTCTTCTTCTGCCTCTTTGCACCGTGCCTTGCAGTATGGTCTTTGCAAGGCCTGATGCTCTGGTGACGTGGCCATACCATCGGGGTTTCCGTTTCTTCATCACTGTGAGCATGTCATCGTGTTGTCCAATGGCTTGTGTGATGGTCTGTCGGACTTCGTCGTTGGTGATGTGCTGGGTATAGGAAATGCTCAGAAGTCTTCTGTAGCACCTCATCTCCATGCTTTGTATTCTTCGTTATAGGTCTGCTGTACGGTTCCATGTTTCGCCACCCCCACGCCCGGCCTCCTCCTCCCCCACCCTTAATCTGGGAAAAAAAATTCTGAATTCAACTCCTTTTCCAATGACATGACGAGAATACTGTTTGAGGTTTTCTGAGATGTACATGTTACTTTAAAGACTCATTTTAGAGACACGACGGATATAGCGGATACAAAACCACAATTCGGCCACTAACCGTCGACTAAAGACAGGTACAACGAACTTCTGCTATGAAGAAAGGACAATGTTTTCCCCTGGACTTCGTTGTAAGCGTGTTCGACTGTATATATGCACAAACCCTTTTTGACATGTAGATACGCAGCCTTACCTTGCTCCAAAGGGAGTTGAAGTGCAGATGGAACGGTGAATTCGGGGAGGGTACCACGGATTCCCCACCTGTGGGCAGCACGTTCCCTCAATCTCGCAACCTTCGTTACAAGTGCACTCGAAGCAGCGTACACAACTATAACAAAATAAAAAGTTAGTACTTTAAAAACACACACACAAAACCCCCATTAAAAAACGTCCAACAACCAATTGCATAATGTATTTAAATTATGGCCTACTTCCAAATATCGCTTATACTCAAATATTGGTTAAACTTATTATAAGTCATGCCATGCTTAGATTGTTCTTAGTACTTTAAATTAAATAAAATTAAAATTAAAACAAGATGACAAGACATTCAAATGTATTGCAATATTAATAATAATTTATAATAATAATAATAATAATAATAATAATAATAATAATAATAATAATAATAATAATAATAATAATAATAATAATAATAATAATAATAATAATAATACAATCATTTGTATCTCGCCAAATCTAGACAACAAATTAATAGTCTACCCTAGGCTCATGCCAACACTTTCATACACATACACACACACACACACACACATACATACACACACACACATTCTTGCGCAGACACCGTTATTTGGACTTTCCTCTATCGCCACATACGTTCTGTGGACAATGGGTCGTGCTATGAACCCCTTTTTAAGTACTTTAAAGTGTTCTAACCCTAACCCTAACCCTAACCCTAGCCCTAATCCTAACCCTAACCCTTACCCTAACCCTAACCCTCACGGATCATTAAATGGACGTCCCAACAAGGAGGTCTGTCCAAAGAACGTATGTAAACTTGCACTAGTTTGTCCCAATAACGCCGTGTAAACATCCTCACACACACACACACACACACACACACAACCGTGTAGAAACGCCATTGTGATGACTTTCATGAAACTCTACATACGTTACTTTGACATTTTTACAAATGTGTCCATTTTTTGAAGCTATGCCTAACCATAACCCTAACTCTAACCCTAACACAAACCTGACCCTAACCCTTAATCTAACCCTAAGCCTAACACAGCCCTAACCCTAACGGAACACTGTTTTGACGTCAAAATAACGGGGTCCGTCAAAAGAAAGTACGTAGAGGTTCAAGTGTATGTCGGAATAAAGGCGTTTCTACCTAGCCACACACACACATACACGGGTTAAACATATATCGCACAAAATATTCTGAAACATATTTTAAAATATAATGTTCCCAAAAAAATTTTTACAGAAAAAAAACCCGGAAAACAACAATAACAACCACCACAGCCACATCATTTCAATACTCAATCACATCACAACCAAATTCATAAGTTTTATTTAGACAGAAGTTATGCTTCAGTTAGGTATTGCACAGTACATTACATTACATTACATTACATTACATTACATTACATGATTATTGCTTTTAGGTCCAGCGGACTCTTCCGAGCCAAATCAGGACCGGACAACCCCTGATCCGCATAAAAGATCTGCTGAAACAACCCTAGTGGTAAAACTGAAAACTCTCCACCAGCCATTCACTTTACAATAAAGACATCCCACGCAGGGTCGCTGAGGCTATACTCTAATTTATCGAACCCCCGTTTACAAAAACAAAATAGAAAACAAACATCTTTATAAATTATCAACAAAACACATACATATAAAATGCCTACATTGCTAAATAATGACATCATAGGAAGCCTTAGTGATCACCTGGCAGAATGCGTCCAATATTCCCAAGCTGATCCAACAGATCTCACACACAAATAAGGAGTCTTGTCCCGGAAGAGTTTTCAAGAAAAAAGGTAGGTGACTGGTCTAGCGAAGAAGAAGATAGTATAGCAGATTGATAGAACAGAGCAGGAATGAGAAAGAGCAAATGAGAAAGACAGCGACAGTGGGAATTTAAAGCACTAAATTTCCAGAAAGTGGGGATACTATTTATACTGAAACCCCCGGGACCCCAACAGGGGTCATTGCACAGTCAAGGGATACTGGATAGTCGTAAAATTGCTACTCCGTTCAGTGGTTGTTGAGATATAGCTATTTGTTTTGAACAAACCAAAAAAAAAAGTAAAAAAGTGCATGTTATTTTATTTTATTTTATTATTGTCTGTGGCTTGGCTTTAATCTATGCATTTATCAACCTTTTAAAGAATGAATGTCGCTAATTGCATTTTCTTATACATTTATTGCAATGTGTTACAGTACTGTCAGCAAAGCATGTCTTCATTTCTCTTTTGGCGATAATAAAGTAATCTTGAATTTTCATGCAAGAAGGAACAAACAAAGGAACAGATTTAAAAAATAAAGAAAGAAGAAAGAACGAACGAAGGAAAGGACAAAAAAAAAGAAAAAAAGAAAATGACACAGGAAAAAAAAAAGAAAGAACAACGGAAGTATTGTGATGCCTCAGATTAGTAAGATGAGAGAAAGAAAAAGAAAGTGAATTATCCTGTCCTATGTATCCTATCCCATAACTCGAAGGTCGTTGGGGCACCATAGATGATCGGTTAACAAGCTTACTCCATCTTTCTCTGTCCTCAGCAATCCTCTTGGCTTCGTTCAGTGTCAAGCCAGTCCATTCTCGAATGTTGTCCTCCCATTTATTTTTTTTTGTCTCCCTCTTCTTCTGCCTTCTTGCACTGTGCCTTGTAGGACGGTCTTTGCAAGGTCTGGCGTTCTGATGAGGGGGCCATACCATCGAAGTTTCTGTGCTTCCTTTTTCACAGTCATTGTCAGTTTGAGTGCCATGTTATATATATATATATATATATATATATATATATATATATATATATATATATATATATATATATATATATATATATATATATATATATATATATATATATATATATATATATATATATATATATATATAAGTGTATGTGTATATATATATATATATATATATATATATATATATATATATATATATATATGTATGTTTATGTATAAATATATATATGTGTGTATGAATGTGTGTATATGTATATATATGTAAATATGTGAGAGTGTGTGTGTGATGGTGTGTGTGTGTGGGGAGGAGGGGTGTGAGCGTAATTGTTGATGGATCTTAATCACTGTACATATCATCATCATCGTTATTTATTTTCAGTTTAGTGTTGTTACGGTTTTATTGCTTCAGATTTTATATGCAGATGGACACTGCACTAAGAATTTCTTTGCAGGTGTTTGTGGGGACAATAAAGATTGTGTATTCTGTATCTTCGTCACTGTGAGCAGGTCACCGTGTTGTCCAAGGGCTTGTGTGATGGTCTGTCGGACTTTGTCGTTGGTGATGTGCTGGGTATAGTAAATGCCCATAAGTCCTCTGTAGCGCCTCATCTCCATGCTTTGTATTCTTCTTTGTAGGTCTGCTGTGAGGGTCCATATTTCGCAAGCGTAAAGAAATATGAAAATGAACAAGGGAGCGCAGCAGCCTTACCTTGGAATGTAGACTGATGGTTCTGTCTTTCCAAATGGGCTTCAACTCGGGCAGGTCAGCAGTTGTTTGTGCGATCCCGGAGAGGACTTCCTGTCGGGACCCATTGTCTAATACAATGGCTCCTAAGTATTTGAAGCTATGCACCGTGTTGAGGGATTGACCTTGGATTTTGATGTCATTGTTGATGCCATTGGTGTTGTTGGTCATCATTTTGGTATTCTCTGCACTTATTTCCATTCCATAGGCTTTGGAGGTGGTGTCAAGCCTCTGTAGCAGCTGTTCAAGTTCTTGTTCCTGTCCAGCCAATCCATCAATGTCATCCGCAAAACGGAGGTTGGAGATTGCTCTACCCCCTATGCTGACTGTGCCTTCGTGATCTGCAAGGGCGCTCTAGGAAGATGTTAAATTTTGTTTTAGAGAGTAGGTATCCTTGACACACACCGATTGTAAAAGAAAGTGAAGCACGACTAAAATCACGACGCCAGACAATAGTACAACTACAGCAACAACAGCAAAGTCAGCAGACATGTTCAATACGCATGCAGCGAAAGGAAGCAGAAGGGGGTGTGAATGATAGTAATCGAGGACAGCCATGAGATATTTGTTTCAATATATACATATTTGCAGTTGAGTAAATGCGTTTTCGCAGTAGTCTGTAACAGTTTAGTAAAAGGTGTAGGCTTACTCATCGACAACGAAAAAGCCGTGTGGGCGTTGTTGCTGGATGATTGTAGTTCCATTGCAGCGCATTGAGCAGACGTTGCCTTGGTACTCAGCCTCTGTATAAGCATCCTTGTCCCAGGATGAGAATAACTGCCAAGACGGTCCATAAACCGGAGGCGGGTAGGTATAGATTGCTGTTCGTGTGGATGCTGACGAAGTGGAGATTGGTGATGATGATAATGCTGATGATGATGATAATGATGATGATGATGATGATGATGATGATGATGATGATGATGATGATGATGATGATGATGATGATGACGGTTGTGGTGGTGTTGATGGTGGTGGTGGTGAAGAAGAAGACGTAGTTGTGACGTATTCCCGAGAGGCGGAATGGCCGTGAATGATGAGAACTAGAGCTAGGAAAAACATAGGCCTAGGCCTAATACGGTGGCCCATGGCACTAGCTACCAATACTAGGATCCGCTTCTTAACAAGGCAAGTCTGAGCAATCAGTTTGGCGCTTTTCCTTTCAATTTAGGAACAATTTCACATGAAATTCCCAAGACAAATTCCACATCTTGCAGTCATCATCAGTCAGCTCCTTTACAACTTAAAATCATCATGATCATCATCATCATGAACATCATCGTCATCGTCAGCTCCTTAACAACTGGCAATCGTCATCATCATCATCATCAGTACAACTTATGTTAATCTGATGAATAAAAATTGATACAACAACAACAACCATCATTATAGTCAGTTCCTTATCTAGAGACTCTTGATCGACAGTTTCAAACTTTTCCTTTCCCCGTAACAAAAAGTCCAGGAAGACACAGTCCCACTGGAAGACACACCAAGCGCAGGTTAGCTGCAGTTGTCTGGCCGCAGGAAGCTGGACTAGAGTCCACTGACAGCGCGTTGGAAGTAATCCGTATTAGATGTCTTTATCTTCCAGAGGGAATAAAGGAATTACAGGAAAGATTATCTCCCCTTTGCCTCTATTAGCTCCAGCTCCAGCTCCCGTCTTTAGGGCGAGTCAACTACCTAAACTTTGTCTCCCGCCAGCTACCACTCCCTTATCTAAAAATCTACTTCTTCCGATGAGAATGTAAACCGTGATCTAGTCTGTGCACGCACGGACTTTAAAGATCCTGACGCCCATGTCCTAGATGGGTGAGTACCGCTACACAAATACACCCAGCACGCACTAAGTCCCTTCTCCCCTGTCTCCGATCTCCGGTCGCCCAGGATTGAGCTCAGTCAGACTATGCGCCCAAAGGCTGCAAGTTGGCGCCTCGAGTTAGATCCTGTATTGGCCAGCACCTTGAGCGGGCCTTGATTTGGTAAAGCGCTTTATAAAAGTGATAAAAAAATGAATTAACGGTTACATTGCCTAAATCCACCCTTCCTCCTCCATCCCCCCCCCCGCCCCTCCTCACCCCACTCCAGCCCAACAACAAAAACACAATATCACTGTTTCTATATTTTAAAATGTAACCGTATGGTTTGAAATATTATTATCAATTATAATAAAAATAAATAAACAAATGTCATAAGGTGCAATCATCTTCATCTAGTTTTATATTGAAATAAGTTTCACTTTAAATAAAGCAAGCCTATCAAACAGCGACACTGAGACAGACGGAGACCTACTTTCGACACCGTTAAATCCAACACACAGCAATACTAAACACACACATACACACTCGTTCTGCTACAGTGAAGCCCTCACTCAATACTAAGTATCGCGCGCACATACTCGTAGGTTAATATCGCATGGCAGAGGGTTGTCATAGAAACCACTGCACCCTTCCTATGCCATCCCTGATTATGTGAGGGGTGTGTCCCAGCGAGCAATATCTAACATAAGCGTGACCAGGCAATAAAGCTAGCTCTTAACCATCTCTGATAACTCAATTGTGGGATGGTTTCCTAGTTTTGTCATCAGCACCGACAAAGGCTGGAATTTGCATGCTATGTTAATTATTAATAGCCTACGTTAGTCTTGAAACGGGAGGTACCCCTTTGGGAATGCACTTGTCATATTATGATCTCAATATCGATAACTGATACCCTCTAGTCTAAAGTGTTCGTTTTAAAGTTCATTTGGCCACTGTCGCCAAACTGCATGGCATTGATAAGCAGAACTAAAGGTTACAGGAAGAGAGGCGAGCAGAGACCATTTGCATTCTGAGCTTAGAGAGTGAGAGAGAGAGAGAAAGAGAGAGAGAGAGAGAGAGAGAGAGAGAGAGAGAGAGAGAGAGAGACGGGGGTTGTATCGTAACAAAAGCGATGTTTGATCGAGTGCATGTATTTTTATGTATTGACTATGTGAAGCGCGGTGAGTCTGGTCGTAGGCTGGAGTACCCGCTATATAAAAAACCGTTATTATTATTATTATTATTATTATTATTATTATTATTATTATTAAATCCCAATCATCCCCACCCTCACCTCCACCCTCACCTCACACCATCTAATCCTCATCTCCCTTCAGTTTAACTGAAAAGGGAGGGGCTGTATCGGTTGGGACCAGTCCCCGGGACTGTACTGATCCATCCATCTATATATATAAATTGCTTAGCCGGAAGTCCTTCTTCGCCACTACTATAAAGTTTGTCCGGTATGGACGCTGATCTGGGCAGGTGCTGGCCGCTGGGAATCGGCCTGTTGTGTGCTCAAAACCAGCGAAATCGTTATAGCCGACATTTCCTTACCGAACGTTTAACCGTTTCTGAGATAAATAAATAAACAAAATGTCCACAAACTGCAATAGCCTCATTCCGCGCGCTTCCATTAAAAATCAAATTGAGGTTTCAGCATGTTTTCCCATATAGACCAAAAAATTTATTGTTTTCGTACGAAGAATTGATAGCTCAATTGGTAACACCTTCGCCTAACGTTTAGTGCGACCCAAGTTCGAATCCGTCGCGGGACATATTTTTTTTAATGTTTTTTTTCCCACTACAATATGGATATTTTTCTTTTTAATTTAGACTTTTTACCTTTATTATTATTATCATTATTATTATTATTACTATTATTATTATTATTATTATTATTATTATTATTATTATTATTATTATTATTATTTATAATATTATATCTTATATCAAATTTTCTTTTAAAACCTTGGTGTTTATGATTTCTATTTGTATTATTCTATATTCATTATTATTATTATTATTATTATTATTATTATTATTATTATTAATATTACCAAGGATCGGGATGGGGTGGTACGTTATTATTATTATTATTATTATTATTATTATTATTATTATTATTATTATTATTATTATTATTATTTATATTTTTATTATTATTATTTATAAACTAATAATATTTATTATTATTATTATAATTATAATATCTTATATCACATTTTATTTTAAAACCTTGGCGTTTTTTATGATTTCTATTTGTATTATTCAATATTATTATTATTATTATTATTATTATTATTATTATTATTATTATTATTATTATTATTATTATTATTATTATTATTATCAAGGAACGGGATGAGGTGGTACGTGTAGGTAAAAGGGGGCTACGGGTAGGTTTAAAGGGGCATGGGTAGGCATAACGGGGATACGGGTATATATAAGGGGGTATGGTGATGGTCGATTCCTTTTATCCATACCTGCGAAACGATCAACGGGGAAGTATCAAGGAGGGTACAGGTAGGTTACAAGGGGGGTACGAAAGGTATCAAGGGGTTATGGGGAGGTATCAAGTGGGTTCGGGGAGGTATCAAGGGGGTATGATGAGGCATCATGGGGGGGACGGGGAGATATCAGAGGGGGGGGGGGTATGGTGAGGTATCAAGGGGGATATGGGGAGGTATCATCGTCCAAATGAAACTCGCAGACAACAGTTGTCTCTTTGTCTACATTTTAAACAGCAACCTGTGTACCCTGGCTTGCCAGGGTACAAAAACCACTAGTATAATAATAAGCCTAATATACAACGTTTATCTATGAATGATAGATACAATGACTGATGATCGTTTCTTCATGCTTCCACTTGCTTACCTTATATACATTGACATAAAAGTAAAACACTTCTGCCAAGTGATCCTCAAACCAGACCCTCCGAAATACATCTAAATCTAAACGTAGGTCAAATCAATGTTGTGGGGTGCTGTCTGAAAGATCTAGGAATCGGCCTAGATGCACTGTGGCTAAATATCTGATAAACAGTGACGGAAGAATGAAACTTATTTAACACAAAAACAAAGCTAACTAACCTGGAATAAGACACATTGTTATTATTGTTTTAGTTGCTTATATCGCTAGCTATCTGGCATTCTGTTTGCCCAGTTTAGCCTAGCTGAACACGTACCCACGATGGAGCTTGAAGATTGAACCCAACGATTCGTGAAGAATGGCCTCCAACTTCAGTAACGGCCGGTCGACGACCTTCTGTCACTGGCCCGCAGACTATGAAATTCTGTCGAAGATTTAAAGGTTCCTTAATATTGTTTTTATGAACACAAAGACACAAAAGCGAAGATACAATGCTGCTAATACGGAGAGACGCTTGTTTTCGCGACATTAACCAACTGCGCCATGACGCCACCTCGTAAGTATGTATAACCAGTCCACTTGTTTGGTTTTCGCGATATGGACCGGGCTAGCACAATCAATAAGCAATCAATCAAGTAGAATTTGGGCGCTGACCCGGGTGATGAACCGGGCTAGGCCGGGCAGGATACGGCTGAACTGTTCGGAGGCTCAAAGCGGGCAAGGTGGCGTCGAGGAAGAGTATCCAATCAGCAGCTGTCTGAGGGTACCTCTTTGTAAAAGGCACGCTGCGTAGCAAAGCTAGAGACTGGCAGAGGCTTGCGCCGCCTCTTCACTGTCTCTGCCGCTGGTCGCATAGCCTACCTATTACGCCGGGTGACGTAAAAACGTCGTTAGACCGTCGCTCCTTATTTTTCAGTTCCTAACGGGGAAAGCGATTACGTAATACTTCAAGAAAACTTGCGGCAGAGAAGATGGTGGAAAGGCGAACATAAGCCTCGGCCAGTCTCAGCTACGCAGTGTGGTTGTAGACAGGGCCTTGATTTCTGCAACTCTCTCTTGTCTGGCAACAAACTTTCAAAACTTCAACACTTTCTTAACAACGCTGCTGGACTCGTCCTGCGCCAATCTCGCCGTGCGAGAGCCTCTTCCGCTGTCAAAACTCTTCACTGGTGTCCAGTTAAGATAAGAATTAAGTACAAAGTCGCTTTCCTTTCATTTCAGTGCCTTCGTTCTGATTAATGCCCAGAATACCTCGCAGAACTTCTTATTCCATACCAACTTACCCGCTCCTTTTCCATTCGTGATGCTTTTGTGTGTGCGTGATGCTTTGCTCTTTTCCTGTCCAAGATTCTCTTTGAACACTTTCGGAAAGAGATCATTCTATTTTTTCGCCCCATCTCTGTGGAATTCTTTACCTCCATCCCTCTCAGTCTCCCCCCCCCCCACACATACACAAAAGGTAAGAAAGAAAAGAAAATAAACTTCAAGATACGTTTTTTATAATCAAGTCAAATCTTTATTTTAAAAAAAAAAAAACGCCATTGGCACATGGATACCGACAAATGACAATTAAAAGAAAAGATGGCTAATTCTAATAAAATTAATACCATAGTAACTCTAACAAACATAATAATAGTTACATAATTATAACATTGATACTCAAAATGCATGCCAAGGAGTCACAATCAATCTGTTCACGTGTTGACGTTGTCGAGGATCTATTTCATAGTAGTGTCATGACCTTATGGCTCAACAGATTGATACAGCACGCTGTTCATTAATTGATTGCATACAGTACCACGCTTTAACAGGACAATCTCTTTAATGCCTCCCCATCCATTCCACCCCTCAATTCCCCCAACACCAACTGCATAATTAAATGTTTTAACCAGAGAGGCGAGAGGCATAAAGAAACCGGAGTACTCTATGTCACTTAAGGTCCGACCCTGCGGGAAGCAAACACGAGACCTCCGGCATTGGAAATCAGCGACAAACGAACTGCGCTACGAACTATGGAAACATTAAGAATTTAATAAGAGTCGAGGAAAAATTTAAACACGCGAACATCCACACGCTTCTTAAACTCTAGAACTTCCATTTATTCGGAAATCTTTGCGGAGTAAAATGTTACCACATGGTGGCCGACGCGACGCATGGAATGGTTGTATATGGTTTAATTTATTTATGAGTCTGTAATGCAAATGGTTCTTCATTTGATATGTTTGTGATCCGTGTGGGGGCGAATATTGTGTGTGTGCTGTGGGTTTGTGTGTGTGTGTGTGTGAGAGAGAGAGAGAGAGAGAGTGTGTGTATCTTTGTGTATGGGGTGGAGGAGGAGAAGATGGGTTGTATGTAAGTGTTTATATAATATATATATGTGGACAAAACGTGCGACATAGTGGCTTTCAATTCCATGTGCTACTTCGTGAGCTAACAGAGCTCAACGGTGCTAGCCATTTTGAGAGAATATATATATATATATATATATATATATATATATATATATATATATATATATATATATATATATATATATATATATATATATATATATATATATATATATATATATACATACATATACACATACACACTTGAAACTATAGGATGCATTGAGAGAGAGAGAGAGAGAGAGAGGAGGAGGAGGAGGAGGAGGAGGAGGAGGAAGAGAACGCCTGAGACATTTTATTACGTAAACAAAGCAAACTTTAATGTTCATTCTTCATTGCAACGGGAGATCGTGAGAACGGGACACACCAAAACTTAAAACGCAGCGCTACACGGAAAATAAAAGTAGAAACGAAATTGATAGCAAGCCATTCAAATGTATTTCAGACACACAGCCGAAAAAAACATTTTCAATAGTGTTCAATTTTCATGGCGGTGTTGTAGAAAGGAAAAACTGGAATGAACTAACAGCAAGCCAAAAGTTAGCAAAATCGGCTCATGTGATCTTTAGATACAGCGCAAACGTGTTTAGAAAATGGCGAGATACAACTACCCTGCCCTTTGAGAAAGTACGAATAAGAATCATCGAACATACTTGAAGTATCCGCAAAGTAAAAATGATGAATTTCGGTTCGGTTATGCGTAAGATAAGGCAAAACGTATGCTTTAAACACACAAAAAAAACCACACACATACACACACACCCACACACGCGCACACACACCCGCACACATCCTCCCCCCCCCCCCCCCACACACACACAAGAAGGAAATTCTGAGCCACGTACCGACCGAATGACCACCTGATTGACAACCGGACTGTTACTGAATGATGACCCATAATTTGAAGTACATGTACACCAAAGCTCAACCAAATCGCTTATTTTGTTTTTGAGATTTTGAACTGGTTCAGAACAACAATCGGCGTGCGTCAAGGATGCCTACTTTCTCCAACACTCTTCAACATCTTCCTGGAACGCACGATGTCAGATGCCATTGCAGATCACGAAGTCACAGTCAGCATAGGGGGTAGAGATATCCCCAACCTCCGTTTTCGGATGACATTGATGGATTGACTGGAGAGGAACAAGAACTTGAACAGCTGGTACGGAAGTTTGACACCACCTCCAGAGGCTTTAGAATGGAAATAGTGCAGAGAAGACCAAAAGGATGACCAACAACAGCAATGGCATCAACAAGGACATCAAAGTCCAAGGCCAATCCCTCAACACGGTGCATCGCTTCAAATATTTAGGAGCCATTGTATCAGATAATGGGTCCCGATAAGAAGTCCTCTCCAGGATCACACAAACAACTGCTGCCCTGACAAGATTGAAGCCCATTTGGAAAGACAGGACCATCAGTCAACACTCCAAAATAAAATGTGTGGCAAAAATATATCAGTTTACCATATTTTATTTGAATATCCAGTTTTAAATGCATTGTATGAAAACCAAGGACATCATTTGACTGAATATGGACATTCTTTAGATGATGTATTACATCATTCACAGATAACAGCAGTTGTGACTCCTATTGGTAGACTTTTATAGTTTGGTGTTAAATCCCTCTTCCCCTTTCATTCCATTTTGTTATACGGTTTCTTAATTGTGATTTGATTTATATTGGTGTTGTTATTAATTAATGTCTAATATCACCTGAATGTGTGAATAGACAATAAATGAAATATTGATTGATTTTTCCAAAATAAAACTGCTGCGCTCCCTTGTCATCTCCATCTTCCTATACGCTTGCAAAACATGGACCCTCACAGCTGATCTACAACGAAAAATACAAAGCACAGGGATGAGGGGCTACAGAAGATTTCAGGGGATTTCCTATACCCAGCACATCGCCAACGACGAAGTCCGACAGACCATCACACAAGCCATTGGACAACACGATGACGTGCTCACAGTGGTGAAGAAACGGAAACTCCGATGGTATGGCCACGTCACCAGAGCACCAGGCCTTGCAAAGATCATCCTGCAAATCACGGTGCAAGGAGGCATAAGAAGATGGAGAGAGAAGAAGAGGTGAAAGGACAACATTCGAGAATGGACTGGCTTGACACTGAGCGAAGCCATGAGGGTTTCTGAGGACAGAGAAAGATGGAGTACGCTGGTTAAATGATCAACTGTGATGCCCCAACGATCCGTTATAGGATAGGAGATTTTGAACGAAACGTGTTTAGGTTAGTAACAAAATGACTCCAGTGACCTTGACCTTTGCAGTAAAGCAAATATGATGGCACGAGAGGCTGGGCACTAATTTAGGTAATGTTGCTATGAAGTTTGGTCAAAATCCGTTCTGTGGTTCTTGAGATATGGCTTCCAATGGACCGATGGACCGATGGACCGATGGACGGACGGTAGGACAAAACAGACAGACCGAAATGTGGCTAGTTGACGTTCCGATTTCCCCCCGACTATTTCAAAGTAGTTCCCGATAAGCCAAAGTTCATTTAAGACTTGAAAATAGAAATGTGATTCATAAAATTAAAATAAATATTAAAATCTGATTATTTAGATGAGATTTACCACCATTGCTATCATCCAAGCACGCAAACGTACTTTTTTTTTTTTATAAGATAACTGCTGGTAACTGCAATAACGATAAAACATTGTCCTAATGCACAACTCATTATTAATTAAACGTGATCTTTTATTAGATTAGATTAAAATAATGTAAACGTAGTTTTAATTTAAGGTACTGGACGTTAACCACTGGACCACTTCGCTAAACCCAATTGCACAGATTTTATTTAAAAAAAAAATAGCGGACCTCCTAAGACGGAATCTAAATATATCTAAATAAATATGAACACATTAATTAATTAATTCACAAAAATAAATCTACTACTACTACTACTGTTACTTCTACTACTACTACTTCTAAAAAATAAACATGCAAAAATAAGATAAGATAAGATAACAATTTTATTTAACAAAGGTAAAAGTGTAAGCACTGGATGTGTTTCTTTACATCTTGCCCTGAGGGGTTGTAACAATAGCAAGTAGAATAACAATATAACAGTAACCTCATAATGTAACAATATGTTACACATTGTTTTTTTTTAATCAGTATAGTAGTTGATTGAGCCCCGATGCTTTTATCTTGATAAGTGTTACTACAGCGTGTTCACTCAGCAACAAGGCAGGAGTCGTCGTATAAAGTTTTACAACTTTATTCAGCAAACATCAACAACTGCACACAAGATCGCTTTCCGAAAATCACTTCAATGATCATCATCAAAAATCCTCATCAATCACTCTTTTTACACTCACAAGCAGACAGCATAGGCTCTCTGCAAGTGTCATAAAGTTCTTGGTGCGCGTAATAAAATAATTATCTTTATTCTCAGAAGATTTCTACAAACTTGATATTAGTTTGTAAACAGTTTTTAATGTTTCAATTTCACGTATACACGCATTCAACAAAAGGCCTTTCTTATATAATTACACAAGTTGAGACAGAGAGATAAGCTTGAAACACTGAAGACGTAAAATACACAACAGTTGGAACACAACACCAATTTACGTTTTGCTAATTTTATGGTTCTCTTCTTTCTCACTCAAGGTAGTAGAATAATAATTAAAACGGAATTCAAGAAAACTATATGCAAGAAATCTATAAGTCCTAGAGTAATAAAACAATATTAGCTGAACTATAATATGAATTTATCTCTCTCTGAAACAATCTCGTTCCCGTCTGACAGACAATTACGTTTATCAAATTTAATTATGAAAACATTTTATGCATTTACAAACTTAGTTTCAATTTTATATTTTCAACAAGTAAATCATACAATATAAATATTCAAATTACGTGTCTGTCATGAACAGAATCCAGAATCACCACATTGAAAATTAGAAGTAGCCTACACCACAATATTTCAAAGTGCCACATATAGGGCAAAATCACGGTGCGGGTCATCGAGAGGCCGGGCACATGGCCATTAAAAATAAATTTGCAGAATAAAATATCCTTGTAATAAAAGCAATAAAAATTATGTTAAGATTATGTACAGCGCAATGTCTATCACGAGGCCTTAGCATCCGTCACCGATATGACCCCACCGTGCCACGACACCCTGGCCATATTCACAACTTTCCGGCACCTCTCATAAAAACTCGTGGGTATCGCCATTATAAATCAAAACGAGGTTAGAGTGAAACCAAGTTCCGGTCTGGCTTGTTTTGCTTTTCTCAAAGCTTGATGCATGACTTTTAAATATGGCAAATTGCCGAAAACGACGATTGTTAGAGCCAGAAAACGAGTGGGATAAGTATAAAAACGGTGGAGGAAGTACATGCTCAGTGAAAGGATGCAAAAACATGTATTTGTGGCGACTTCGGAGGTGCGTTGATCACTACCCAATGGTTCATGGAGAGTGCGTGTGTCAGAAGCCCTACAAACTGCACACCCCTTCAAATAGTGACCAGATAAGAGAGTGGCTGTCAAAACTACATTTAAAACGTCCACCGAAGACAATTTTTGTCTGTTCCTTTCATTTTACTGACCGAGAGCCCACCATTCAAAATTCATCTCCCCAGCTGTTTCTTGGTTACGACAGCAAAGTGAAGATCGGCAGAAAGTCACCACGAAAACCCCAGTCGTCAGATGGAAGAGCTAGCGATACAACGATTAAAGAACGATCATCGACAGATAGTAAAACAGGACCTGAAGACTTGTAATTTTCCATAGCTTCGCCGCGGTCCTGATTTGGCTCGGAAGAGTCCGCTGGACCTAAAGCAACAATCAATCAATCAAACAATAGCTTCGCCGTCGCAACCTTCACAAAACACGAAGTAGTTGACTATGTGAGGGTATGATACCGGTGGCCAGTGACACATTTTGTCTTCCCACTGTAAACTTGACTGTCACAACTGGGACTTCAAATCCATCAGGCATTCTCTGCAACACTTTCTCTTTTATGCTCCCACCAACGCTTTTTCATGTGATTCGACATATTCTTGAATATTTGGAAATAACTCACTCAAAACACTCGGATAAACAATACGCGGAGAAAGAAACCGGAAGTATGTTACACGGTAACGGAAAGAGTTACTCCTCTTAAATGGGGGATTCCCGTTGGTGCATAGGATAGCAGAAAAGTGTGAATAGGGTAAGATCACGGTGCGGGCCATCGGGAGGCAGGCACTTGGCCAATGAAAAATAACTTTGTAAAACTAAATAAACAGATTTTTTTAAATTATATACAGCACACGGTTATCAATACAGGCCTAGCAACCACTATCGTGGTCCCCCCTAGCACCAGGGCCATTTAGGGTGAGTACTCGCAGTGGGCCATCGAGAGGCCAAGCATATAACCTCTAAATAAAATCAAACATGGGTGTAATAACAAATAAAAGGATAAATACAAGTTTAAAACTAAGAACCCAAGTAAGACCGACCGTCGAAAAGACTACAGCAGAAACGACACCTCGGAGCTGTTAATGAATCCTGAAACCACAAGAAGAGGACCAGGGCCTCTGATCCCCAGCGCCCGGCGGAACCCCGCCATACTCAGGGCAAGCTGCAAATCAGCGCACAAAGGGACAAAATGATCGGCCAGGAGTTCACACTCGAAGAGACAGTGCTCAAAGCTGAGCCGCGCTGAGCAGATACATCTGGCAGCCGTCCACCGCGACCTCCAATGTCCTGTGAAAAGGCGCATGGAGATAAAACGCTAGGCCCAAGGGGCCCCCGAACACAGAGGCAGCGGATGGCTGGACGGCAAACCTTCTGTTCTCCAAACAGTCTTTATATAGCCGAGTCTCATCACCAAAATAATAATGAACTAGAAATTATAGTACCAACGCAAAGCGAATACCTACGCCACGTGCCTATGTCAACAGCCATCGCTCGTGTCCTAACTTTATAAACACATGAAAATATTTGCCAAGTCACTTCGTGACAGCAATCGAGAAAAAGTTCGAACACTCCAGCCTGACGCAAGAACACCCAATCAAAATAAAACTCGTCACCGGAACTATGCACTGTCTTAATTCATTATGTAAGTAGAATCGCTTAGCTACCACCAGATTTATCTGGAAGCTTCGATCGATAGTAAACAAGTATTTCTAGAAAATTCTCAACAACATCGACCGACGAAAATTATCAACATTTTACAAAGCCTCTTCTAGCAACAACGCAAAATCAAATCAAAGGTAAATACACTCTATTATTGCATGCTTTGCAAAACAAAATGATCGGATCACAGTCGCTTGTATCTGGACAAGCGAGCGCCTATGCCTGTGACGCGTCTCCATTTCGTCTCCCTTTGGTTATCTCTGGTTATTTATAGATAACCAAAAGGGAGACGCGTCACAGCATAGATAACCAAAGGGAGACGCGTCGCAGTATAGATAAGAAAGGGAGACGCGTCACAGGTGCTAGCATGTCCAGATACAAGGCCCTGTGGATCGGATCTATCGTGCGCGTCTCAAACGTAACACAATACAATCAAGATGTGTCCAAACATAAACATACATATGTACAGATACGCACGCAAAACGTATTTAAAGCACTATAATGAATGTTATTAATGTAGAACTCCAATTACGTAACTAAGTTTTAATGTGCTGTAAAAGGTGTTTTCTAAAGTATGTAATCTATATTTAGTGACTGAAATGTGAAGAACGTCAGGAAAATTATTCCATAAAGAGGAACTTGAATATGACAGACTGGTTTTAAACAAATCAATTCTGGGAAAAGGAATATTTAGCATGGATGAAAATCTAGCAGTTTTCCTAGGAAAAAAGATAAGAAAGATATGAGGCTGCATTACCAAAAATGATCTTGTGCATGAAAATTCCTTTATTAAATTTTAATCTTTTGGCAAAAAGCAACGGTGATATTTTCGTAATCATTCGGAGAGGTTTTGTTTTTTCAGAATAACCATTTTAATTGCACGTCTATGAACGTCTGTGAACGTTGTCACTGGCAGTATCCCAAATAGTTGAAGAATAATCAATAAAATGGCTGAATATGCCCGCGCCCCGAGTATAATAGTTTACGAGAATGCAAATTTTAACAATAAAATGTTTAATCCTTGATAATTAATAAGTCTTTCTAGAAATAGTTTTACTAACATTTAAAATATTTTTCAAGCGAGACAAATTATTGTCTAATGTCACGCCAAGAAGTTTATGAAATTGTAATTCTTCACCTATTTTGTTGCAAAAGTTTTAAGGGAGGGAGTTTCATAGAGGAACTTTGCCTTGTTTGTTTTGTTGTACATAGCATGGATTTTGTTTTGTCAGGGTTCAGTGTCATGTGATTAAATTCAGTCCATTCCTGTAGCTCATTTGCCCCCTCCTTTTTTTTTTTTCAGCAAAAGGGAGGCTAAATTGCGCAGTTCTGTATTTTTGGAGTGTAATGTGGTGTCGTCAGCAAAGAGTTCACACGAAGTAGAAATAAAATGTTTCAGTAATAATCGGAGCAGACAGTTTTAATATTTGTCCATCTAGTTCATCAACTTCTCTTGAATTTGTTTGCTTAAGGTTTATTTGTGTTTTATAATAATAATAATAATAATAATAATAATAATAATAAAAATAATAATAATAATAATAATAATAATAATAATAATAATAATAATAATAAATGTAGATTTATATAGCGCCGCATCACAGCCACGAGTGGCTGTGCTCTCCGCGCTTGACATATTCATACACCATTTATACTACACAACAACAGTAGGTATATAAAATCTGAATAAATTCACTAAAAATATACAACATAATGTTAAAAATATTCAATAAAAATATTACATTGAAAAACATAAGGCAACTAAATCTATTATATAAAACTTTTAAAAGGCAATTACTTAAGAGAAAGGAAATGAAAACATTAAAAATGTAATAACATCCAAAAACAGTTCTAAAACGATTTGGGAAGCAATTAATCATTTATAAACAAATCACCTACATCTGCAGTAATTAAAAATATTTCCCCTGAATGTACATTTTAAATAAAATTCTGAAAGAATTATAAATGCTGACAAATCCAAAGAAAATAATGTACATAAATTAGCTGAATTGTGTCAGTCTAAAAGCATCCAAAACAAAACCTTATTCCTTTTTTGTTAGCTGAAGTTGTTTATAAAACACAAATTTCCGTGTCAGGATAGTAGCAGTGAAGTTTGCCTTAGTTTGTCCAGGCGCTCGATAGACCTTTTGGTTTATATTGACCGACATACCTGTGGTACAGCCCGTATCTCCACATACTCACGATCAGTTATAAATGTCTTCTGAATCGGATATAGAGGATTGGTGATTTGTTCAAGTGTATCGTCATCGTTCTCAAAAGACAGAATGTTTTGAACTTTTTTTTTAATCTTGTTGATGGGACCATATCCCAGTGGTCTCAACACCATTTGATTTAATACATGGTGTGAATACTGACCCACAAATAATATCCACAAAGTGAAATGTGTAAAAACGAGGTAACACTGTCTGATCAAAACAAAGCAGTAGATCTAGAAGTGTTTACGTCATTAGACGTGCACAACAAGCGTCATAATGAAATTCCTCACCTTGCAGCATGTTCGAACACAGATTTTCCAATGAAATGAAGGTTAATATTAGTTAAAAGAAATTACTAACAAAAAATTCAGAAACACATTTTATATAAATAATTATGACATTTTTTTAAAGAATTAAATGTAAGAATTTCACCAATTCATTGTTCAGCACTTCTGGGACCTTGAGATCACAATGGCCATCGGTATCTGACAACGATGCCAGAAAGAGTCAAATGATCATTCTGAACACTGAATGGTATTTCCTACTAAACACTCACATTTTCTTAGATCGCAGATTTTCACTAATTCACATGTCAAAAATAAGTCACAGTGAAATGCCACAAAATTAAATCATACAAGATTGTCACTGTTTATTCGGCTATTATTTGTAAAATAATATTTAACAATAAATAAATTTGTTTATTTCATTTAACGTCTAAAAAAATTTGGTATTTGTTGAAAAATGCCGTTAAAAGTTTAAATTTAATTAGGATTATAAGCTTCCAAAACTGGGGCCGTGATACTAAAACTCTTATTCATCTTGTGTGCATGCTTGTCAGATGTAAATTAACGTATGGGCAAGAGGTATATTTTCGGCACCAAAATATTTACTGAAACAACTCCAGAGTTTAGACAG
This sequence comes from Oncomelania hupensis, assembly GCA_036898135.1. Classification (NCBI taxonomy): domain Eukaryota; kingdom Metazoa; phylum Mollusca; class Gastropoda; order Littorinimorpha; family Pomatiopsidae; genus Oncomelania; species Oncomelania hupensis. Next base: position 68,382,126 of record CM072515.1, read on the forward strand.
CAAAGCAATTAAAATGGTTATGGGTATTTCAATACACACAAAAACAGACGATGCTTATAAAGAAGCTGGATTATTATCATTAAATGAGTGGAGAAAATTGTCATGCGCTAAATATATAGTTAGAGCCTCTGCTGTAAAAAAAATTCACTGATACAGAACTGGAAGTAAGATCTGATTTAGATTATCCAAAAAGAGTACAGGGTGTCAGTTATTTACAAACAATAGCAACTTATACAAATGAACTTTTACAGGGATCAAATTTATTTCCTAAATCAATATCTAAAAATTTACCACAAACGCCTATACCAATATGGGAATTTAAGCGAGCAAACTTTGATTTTGAATATAATGCTAAACGAAAAAAAAAGGATTATTATTAGCAACAGAAGCGTATGAACATATAGAACAAAAATATTATTCTTATGTGCAAATGTATACTGATTGTTCTGTTTTAGATACAGGCCAAACAGAGGCTGGTTATGTTATACCCGCTTTAAAAATTAGTGAATCGTTTTATTTAGGTAAAGATCGTTCAATTTATACTGCAGAACTTACCACAATTCTTATGGCATTAAATAAGATTTTGAGTCAACAAAATACCTTTTTAGATATATAATTATGTGTAGACTCCATATCAGTTCTTCAGAGTTTGAACTCTAATATTAATAAAAGCAGAGGTGATATTATATATGAAATAAAATATATTATACATTGCTTAATTATCAATGGCACAAAATAATGTTCATTTTTGTTGGATACCATCTCATTGTGGTTTAAATAATAATGATTGAGCAGACAGGAGAGCAAAAGAAGGGGCGGAAAATCAACACAATGTCAGCCACATTGACATCCCCTTATCACCAAAAGAAATTTATAATATAATCGATTTTTTTAAATTCCTTTAAAAATAATATATATAGTGCAAATTCACAGTATCCTCGAACAATAACCTCTCTAGCACATCGTCTTGCTTTAAATTCTTGGAGGACAAAATATTGCAAGGATATTAATATTTGCAAAGAAAATTTAACTATAAATCATAATGTTTATCATTCGTGACTGCAGTATAATAGCGCAATATATTCCACAGAACATTCATAATGTTCAAAATAAAAATAGTGAATATTGGATAACCATCGCTAAATCTATAATTTATAAAAATTGCAAGTTTATTCTGATTACTTAGTACATGACAATTTTACTAAATTGACTTTCTTTACATGAACATTTCACAAATTGTTCATGTTCTATTGTAATTTTGTTGCTGTTGTTGTAATTTTAAAATATTGTTTGAATACTTAATTGTTATTTAATTTTATTTCATGTTATGTTACTGTACTATTTGGTTTAAATGTTACCGCCAGGCGAATCTGTCATCTGTTATGACACTTCAGATTTGACCCCAGACGCTACATATACACTTTACTGGCTACTAGAATCACCACCAGGTGATCGACCCTGGCCACCCAAACCCTTGAAGAAGCAATAGCACAGAGTTCCAGCGAGCAGCAGTCCGCTTCCCATCACTATGGCCACCACTTTTGAGTCGGTTTTCATCGTAAATCTGACATTAGCCTGTGAGACCTCGAAATCTATCATCGTACTTCGAGACACACTGCTCTGTAGTCTCCGTGTATCGATTAACGCCGCAGTGCCAAAGCCGCGGCTTGAGAGCGTGCAACAGGCACTAGATCCGATGCATGAGTTTATGACAGCCATTCCAACGGAGCCTATGGTCTTAAGAAGGTTAGGAAGGCCTTTGGACATCACACCTGCATGGGGACAGTCAGCTCCATACTGCATCAGATCCGACATTGTTGCAGTTGCCTGGTGGACATCAACAAAAGAACGAATTATAATACTGTCACAGATCGGTATTATAGTTATTCGGATCCGATGACATTATAGTATTGTTGTATTGTTTCACTAGCATAGTCCTACTTTTTAGTACGTTTTCTTGTTGTTCAGCTGATCATGTCTTCTGTTGAGGAATAGGATGCTCTTATCAATTAATTTTTTTAATCAAGCCCAGAAGTTAGGTTTTACTGACCAAATGTTAGAGCAGTACCTTGATCAGTGCTTTCAGAGACTTGATAGGGCCAAAGAAAAAGGACAGGAAAAGGTTAAGCAGGAACAGGAAAGAGAGGCAAATAGATATCAGGTTGAGTTGGAAAGAGAGGAAAAGCGATCAGAACTGGAAAAAGAGGTAAAAAGATTAGAACATAAAAGAGAGGGGAAAAAATATCAGGTTGAACTGGAAGGAGAGGAAAAGAGATCAGAACTGGAAAGAGATGAAAAGAGATTGGCACACGAACGTGAGCAGAAAAAAATTATATCATCAGTTGGAACTTGACAGTGAAAGCCTTATGCCAAAGGAAAAAGAAATTGAACTTCAATTGAGACAGGTTGAGACAGGTCGAATTGCAAAGCGAGCAAGCTGTTCCCCAAACCCAAATTTCTAACCCATTCTTTTCAAAATTGCCTCAACTACCTTTTTTTCACAGAAGATAGAGATGACATTTTTTCGTTTTTGTACCGTTTTGAGGCACATGCGAAAGCTCTCAATTGTGATAACAACAAATGGGTTGTCTACTTAACTGCATCTGCTACAAGGCCCGGCTTTGGCTGTTTATCATTCCTTGTCTGCTGCCGATGCAGTTTCATATGATGATCTTAAGTAAGAACTTCTTAATAAATTTAAGTGCACTGCAGATGGATTCAGAGAAACATTAGATCGGTTCGGGCTTAAGTGGGAGAAAGTTTTGTAACTTTTTCAAAGCGATTTTTCACTTGTTAGAAAAGTAGCTCCAAATATTGGATTGTGAAAAAACTTTTGAAGGTCTGTGGAATCTTATTTTGTGTGAGAAGTTTGTTGCTTCTATTTCGAGAGATTTTGCGGTGTTTTTGTAAGAAATATTTTGACAAAATTCGCGGCTTTCATTGACAGTGCTGAAGCATTTCGTATGGCTTATCCGGAAAAGAAACTGGCAAAGAAGTCAGAGGAATCAATGTTTGCGTCCCCGTCGACATCTCAGAAAGTGTCCATTCAGAATCAAATCTGTGGGACGGATCAAAGATGGAATAATTTCCGTGGATCGGGATTTCATGACTCCCCGCGTGGGAACTACCAACCCGCAAGTTCTATTCCGATTCATACTCAGCAAAGCGCTCTAAACAATCACGCCGCTCGTGCACGTGGCAATACTTATTCGAGACCTGTTTCACAAGTAGACCGCCTCTTAACAAAAGACAGAGCAGAAAGGTCACTATTTGCTATTGTTACCGGAGTGTAGGTAACATATTTTCATGGTGTCCATTGCTATTGGCAATGCTGCTGTTGTATATTAATAAGAATGACGAAATCAATGATCTTTATTGTACTTTACTGGATTTTGAAGTTGTTTAGATCGTAGTTTCATGACTGGATGTGTATTATACAGTTTCTTTGACTATTTATTTTACACTTCGTGTAAATGGGTAATGCATTTAAATTTACATTTAATTTAACTGAAAGTGGTAAGGTTTTTACTGATCTGTTCAGATTTTAAGTTTATAAAAACCGTATCTTTCTGTTTAAAAAAATCAGAAAGCTCGGGCCTTTTCTTTTTTCGGGTAGGGGGTATAGTCATGGAGCGGTATTGAAATTATTCGGGTCCGATGACATCATATTATTGCTAGTTTGCTTTCTTGTAAGAAGATATTTTTAGCTGCTGTGATAGCTAAATTTGGATTGGTTGAGCTGAACACATGACAATTCACTTCATTAATGTACATTTTTAAAAAATGGAGTCATTCTTTTGTAACCTTTGGCTGTTGGTCATAAAGGTGCTGAGTTGAGCAATGCTTGACTACAGCAGTATTGGCAGAGAAGAACGGAATGTTTACGTAGTTGGTACCACATGTAAACACGATGAGGTCAAGAGGCCATGCCCGACCCGTTTACTGCAAGCTATAACTGAATGTTTGCGTAGTTGGTGCCACATGTAAACTAGATGGGGTCAAGAGGCCATGCCAGACCTGTTTACTGCAAGCTGAAGCGGATGGTATCGATAAATTCAAATGCGGTAAGTGGTACCTGAGGTCCAGCAAGGTTTTTCCGTACAAGGGAAAAACCTGCATTCTGCAGGTAGGGGATAGGTGCAAACAACAAGACAAAAAAAAAACTGGTCGGTGACGTAGACTAGGTGGATTGCGTTTTGTGGAGAGGGCATGTGATTGTACCATGGAGCAAGTCAAGTCAAGTCAAAAGCGCTTTATTCCATAAAACCCCTTGGGGCACGTGGATACAACGAAAATAAATAAAAATAAACATACATGTAAAATAACCATAAAAATCATAAAATACAATATAAAATACATATGTACATATATTACAAAAATAAAAGTTAATCTTTCACACTCGCGTTCTAAGAGACATAATAAACATTTACAAAATACGCATTCATTATTATCACACAACACAAGCATACTACATAAAACTTATGTCCACACAGACTGATCACAAATCGCACGCACTCTCTCGCAAGATTGAGTGATAAAGAAGGGGAGAAGGGAGGGGGGTACACACTGGTATTTAGTATTCATATTGTCATTATTGAAAAAAAAATTCTATTACTACTATCATTAATATTACAAATCATTATATTACGTTCTAAAGCTATCCATTATTATTTTCATAAACCTAGCCAGTTTCAGCAGAATAGTCTTATTTTTCGTTGAAAATAAATTAGAAAATTTAATAGCATTGGGTCGCACATAGAAAAACCTTTTAAGCAGCTCATTTCTATCATCGTCGAAATGTGGACATATAAAAATAAAATGAAATTCATCTCCTAACTCATTAAAAGTACATTTATTACATATTCTGTCACATCTCTGGATTCCAAGAAACCGTCCCCTTTGCACTGGTAGCTTATGGTTTAAGGTTCTAAATTTTATGACAACAGCAGCTAGGCTGGCGGGCAAAATTGTCAAATATTCTTCAAATTCAAAATTTTCTTTAAACATTCTATAATTATAATATAAATCCTTTGTGTTAATTTCTGAGTGCCAGTTTTGTACATGTTGATCCTGCAGCCTTTTCTTTATCTCTTCTTTAAACCCTTCGGCAGAAAAATTCGAGCCTTGAGACTGATCATACCAGACATTTCCTAACCCTAGTTTTTCCAGAGAATTCCTGACACAGTCTAAATAATCATGTTTGTACAAGTTTAGTTCGTACATCTTCAGCAGAAACCTGTAAACCACACACGATAATTTAATACTATTTCTGTCAAAAGCAAGCTTATACCAAAAATTTAACATACGGCATTTTGCTAAGATATCTAAAGGGAACTGACCTACTTCTCCTAAAACCATACATGTCGGTGTACTTTTACCAAGCTTTAAGATAAACTTATAAAAACGTAGTTGCAATTTGTTTACCAGGTCAGTCATCTGAGGACACCATACTTCCGAACCATACAATAATATAGGTACAACAGTTTTATCAAAGAGTTCAATTTGCATGTCAATAGGTAAAGCCAATTTTCTAACTTTGCGGAGTAAAGCAAACATCGCCTTGGTGGCTCGGTTATATAGGTTTTTCTGAGCTGGCTTAAAGCTTCCATTGTAATTGATTTTTATTCCCAGATATTGAAAATCGTACGTAACCTCAATTTGCTCACCATTGTACATGAAGATTGGGACATTTCTTACTTTACCTCTGGAAAAAATCATAACCTTTGTTTTTGCTACATTAACTTTAAGTTTCCAGAGTTGACAATAATCATACATTGAATCAAGGGCTATCTGTAAAGCATCAGGCGATTCAGCAAAAATAACAGTATCGTCTGCATATAATAAAATAAATAACTTGTACAAAATATCTATATCTATTTGACCTAATTGTGCCTCCTGTGATGCTAAATTCAAAGTTTCAAGTTTGGATCCAGAGTTACCAATAAAAGATTTTAAATCATTCAAATACACTGAGAACAACAAAGGTGATAGATTTTCTCCCTGACGGACCCCGGTAAAACAACCAAAATAATCAGAAACTTGGGAGTTGCTCTGTGGGTTCGGGCAAATAGAATAGACCCAACGTTTCCCGGCGTGTCGTAAGAGGCGACTAACAGGGGTGATGTTAGCACGGCATCACTGGGCGAAAGTCTTCTACACAGAAGTCACCGGCCAGGGCGGAGGAACCTCACGTTACTACAGGTTCAACGACCACGTGCTCAGGGCCAAGGCGAGCCACACTGTATTCGTGGATTTCGGCTGTGGCCAACAGCCTGGAGAGGATTGGGCCCTGCCAGGTCTTTTTTGCCCAAGACACAACACATGATGAGGCTATCCACTAATTCCATGCCGGATCGGTCGTCGCCCGGCTACACAAGGACCGCGCCTTCCGTTGGCCACCAGGACGGAGGTGAAAAGTATGCTACTGATGGACAAATTAGCAAGATCCGCACGAGAAACAACATCGTCATAGGAACCTGGAATGTCAGGACCCTAACTGCGGAAGGAAAATTAGAAGAACTGGCCCACGAGCTGGACCACTATCGATGGAACGTTCTAGGTATCAGCGAACTGCGCTGGAAAGGCCTAGGTGAAACAACGACTGACAAAGGCCACAAGCTCTATTTCAGCGGTAGAGATGACAGGCACGAACACGGCGTTGGATTCTTGGTCCACAAGAACATTCTAGCCACTGTCATGGGTTGCCGCCCAGTCTCCAGTAGACTCATTACCATCCGTCTGAGAGCAACCCCTTTGAACATTACCATCATCCAGGCCTATGCCCCAACATCAGACTATGAAGACAGCGAAGTGGAGGATTTTTATGAAAATATACAGGCGGTCCTTGACCAAGTGCCGAAGAAGGACATAGTCATAGTGCAAGGCGACTGGAATGCCAAGGTTGGCCAAGATGCGCACCACAACTGGGGAGACACATGCGGACCCCACTGCAACAACGAGACAAATGACAGGGGTCTGAGGCTATTGGAGTTTGCCAGATACAACAATCTGGTACTGGCAAACACGCTTGGTCTCCACAAAAAATCCAGACGATGGACATGGCACAGTCCCGGCGGGGAACATCACAACCAGATCGACTACATCATGGTCAAGAAACGCTTCAGATCAAGCATCAACATTGGCAGGACACGCACTTTTCCAGGAGCAGACATTGGAAGTGACCACGATCTCGTGATGATGTCTTTCCGGCTCCATTTGAAGAGAGTAAATACAGCAAAGTGCACTAGGCTGAAGTTCGACCTGGACAAACTGCAAGACCCGGAGGTGGCAAAAATATTTCAGGCCACAATTGGAGGGAAATTTGCACCACTGCTTATTTTGGGGGCAGGCGAAGTAGATGTCAACACCATGACCAATACCTTCAACTCAGCTGTAACAGATGCCGCCACTGAGATCCTTGGCAAGCACCGACCAAAGAAGAAGCCGTGGATCACACCTGAACTTTTGGATCTGTGTGATAAACGAAGAGAGTTAAAAAAGAAAAAGAACACCTCACAGGGAGCTGATGTCTACCGAAAAATCAACAATGACATCCGAAAAGGCATGCGCACAGCAAAGGAGAACTGGATAGAAGATCAATGCCAGGAAATAGAGAACAATCTGAACAAGAACAACAGCAAGAAGGCCTACCAGACTGTGAAGCGGCTGACAAGTGTTAAACAGCCCAAAGTCTCCACTATCCAAAGCAAGTCTGGCATTTGCCTTACAGAAGAACAAGAAGTCTTGGACAGATGGACAGAGTACTGCTCTGACCTTTACAACCATACACCAAATGGAGACCCATCAGTTCTAGCATGTCCCGAGAGCAGAGAAGAAGAAGAAATCCTCCCAATTCTCCGGGAAGAAGTTGAGGCAGCAGTGCAATCGCTGAAGAAAGGGAAGTCAGCGGGAGTGGACAACATACCAGCGGAACTGCTACAAGCAGGAGGAGAAGCGATGACTGATGCTCTCACCATTATCTGTAACAAGATCTGGCAGAGTGGGGAATGGCCTACACCATGGACCCAGTCGCTTGTCATCACTCTTCCCAAAAAAGGTAACCTTCAGGAGTGTGAAAATTACCGCACCATCAGCCTCATCAGCCATCCCAGCAAGGTCCTCCTGAAAATAATACTCAACAGGTTGAAACCACAAGCTGAACAAATCATAGCTGAAGAACAAGCAGGATTCATGGCAGGGCGAAGTACCACTGAACAGATTTTCAACCTCAGAATAATCTGTGAGAAATACCTACAGCACCAACAACATCTATATCATGTGTTCATAGACTTCAAGAAGGCATTTGACCGAGTCTGGCATGCAGCTCTATGGGCAACCATGAAAGTGTACAACATCAGCCCTAAAATTATAGAAGTCATCAAAAGCCTGTATGACAAGGCTACCAGTGCAGTCCTCCATAACAGCGTCATCGGGAACTGGTTCAGAACAACAATCGGTGTGCGTCAAGGATGCCTACTCTCTCCAACACTCTTCAACATCTTCCTAGAGCGCATCATGTCAGATGCTCTTGCAGATCACGAAGGCACAGTCAGCATAGGGGGCAGAGCAATCTCCAATCTTCGTTTTGCGGATGATATTGATGGATTGGCTGGAGAGGAACAAGAACTTGAACAGCTTGTACAGAGGCTTGACACCACCTCCAGAGCTTATGGAATGGAAATAAGTGCAGAGAAGACCAAAATGATGACCAACAACACCAATGGCATCAACACGGACATCAAAGTCCAAGGCCAATCCCTCAACACAGTGCACAGCTTCAAATATTTAGGAGCCATTGTGTCAGACAATGGGTCTCGACAGGAAGTCCTCTCCAGGATCGCACAAACAACTGCTGCCCTGACAAGGTTGAAGCCCATTTGGAAAGACAGAACCATCAGTCTACATTCCAAAGTAAGACTGCTGCGCTCTCTGGTCATCTCCATCTTCCTATATGCTTGCGAAGCATGGACCCTCACAGCAGATCTCCAACGAAGAATACAAAGCATAGAGATGAGGTGCTACAGAAGACTTCTGTGCATTTCCTATACCCAACACATCACCAACGTTGAAGTCCAACAGACCATCACACAAGCCATTGGACAACACGATGACCTGCTCACAGTGGTGAAGAAACGGAAACTCCGATGGTATGGCCACGTCACCAGATCATCAGGCCTTGCAAAGACCATTCTGCAAGGCACAGTGCAAGGAGGTAGAAGAAGGGGGAGACCGAAAAAGAGGTGGGAGGACAACATTCGAGAATGGACTGGTTTGACACTGAGCGAAGCCATGAGGGCTGCTGAGGACAGAGAAAGATGGAGTATGCTGGTTAAGCGATCATCTGTGGTGCCCCTACGACCTTCGGGTTATGGGACAGGACAGGATAGGATAGGATAGGTACATATCTTGGATAACAATTAACAACCTTCCTTTTACACCAGAGTTTAACAATTTCTGCCAAAGCATAGCTCGACTGACAAGATCAAAAGCCTTTTCATAATCAACAAAAACAGAATACAATCTTTTTCTTTTAAACAGAAAGAAATCAATAATAGCTTGTAACGTAAAAATATGGTCCATCACGCTATGTCCTGATGTAAACCCTGCTTGTTCACTCCCTATTGTATGTCTTAAATTAAAAAAGGTAGTCAACCTATTATTAAGTAAACTAGAAAAAAATTTACTGAAACAACTCAAGATTGTTATACCTCTATAATTGTTTGGATCGCCGTCATCACCTTTGTTCTTGTAAAGCGGTTTAATTACACCTATTGTCCATTCTTCTGGCACCTTACCAGACACTAAAATTAAGTTAAAGAATTTAGTGAATATAGGAAGAAGTCTAGTAGAAGCAGCCTTTAATAATTCATTAGTTAAACTATCTAATCCACATGCTTTATTATTATGTAGACCTTTAAGTACATATTTTACTTCCTCTTCAGTAAACCGGCCATTTAAGTAAGGGTCATTGTATTCAGGCTGATCATCTAACTCATTAGGAGGAGAGTGGTCAGGGCCATTATTATTAACATCAACTGGGTCACTAAGCTTTTGAAAATGTTGTAGAAAAACCTCGCAGGAGATTTTAGAAGTTACTTCCGCCTTTTCACTAACACATCCGTTGATGATTTTCCAAAATACCTTAGGATCAGAACTCTTTAAATTACGGATTTTCTTTATAAATTTAGTCTTATATTTCTTGAAGGATAACCGAAGTTGTTTTTTGTATTCTCTACTAGCTTTTTTTTGTTGCTCTTTATAAAAGTTTGACCTAAATCTTCTCGTTAATGTTTTAGCTTTGAACAATTCTTTTCTTCTTTTCTCACACTGTGCATCGAACCAAGGGAAATTCTCATTACTTCGATTTGTACTCTTATGTGTGGGCGTTGTCCTAAACAAACCTATTTCTGACGCAGGGTTTTTCATAATATTTCCCAACTGAGTACATATCAAGTCTATTGTGGCTTGAGGGGCCTCGTCTCCACTGGCAACTAATTCATTTAAACGTTTATGTAATGCATTGATTTTCTGCTCATAGTCATTCAATTTATCACAATATTTACTATGACTATCGTTAAACCACTTAGGCCTAGAACAAAAGCTACGGTTATTAATAAGAACATGATTTTCCCGATTATTATTACCAGAAGGCTGCATATTATAGTGAGCGTTACTTACATCGGCCTTCTTGAGTACGTTCAATGCAAGATCAACAGAAATCGGACAGTGGATATCAGAATACAGATCATTAAATTCGTGTACATGAAAATCGGCAACAATATCAAACAAAGATAAAGATACAATAACATAGTCAACCACGCTGCATTCTTTAGATGTAAAATTTCCACTGTTACCCGGGTGCCCACGGCGACCGTTTACAATACAGAGTTGCATTGTTTTACAAAAGTCAATTAAAGATAAACCAAGACTATTGGTCACATTATCATCAGAACAGCGATCAGGCAAAACAAAATTATTCTCATACGCTTCAAAGGTTTCATTTTCATTAGTTGTATCAGAATCCCAATCCCTCAAGTTTGCCGTTCTGGCATTAAAGTCGCCTAATAGACAAAAGGATTCTGCATTCAAATTAACCATATCATTTTCTGTGCTGGCAAATGCATTTCCATCAAAATAGTCGGACCCTACCGGTGGGAAATAAACACAGCCAAATACAATATCCCTATCTATCAACCTGCGATCTAGTTTAAAATATAACACATTATTACATAACTCGTGATCAACAAACTTATATTTACTTGCTAAAAGGGGATCAATACATGCCTTTCGATCACATGATTCAAAAATGGTGATATGGTTACATAATTCATTCTTAACACACAGCAGGACGCCACCAGACTTTCTTTTAAATTTAGTGCGGTTTTTATAAAATACAGTAAAGCCAGGTAGGACGATTCTGTCAAGATCATCCAATTTACTCTCAGAAACTGCTACTATATCGTAATTATCCAAAAACTCTGCAAGATCGGGACTTAACAATTTGCTCCGAATTCCACAGACGTTAAGTGCGACACATTTGAGGCGAAATTCATTAGTTAATAACATGTTGCTAGAATTATTGTTTTGGACAGAACCATCATCATCAGCATAATCATCAGCAGCATCTTCATCATCACCATCATCCGAGTGGTTTCTTTCACAGACATTTTCAGAAATATGAGTTAGAGCATCAGAAAGGGTTTGCACACGGTAAAGAGTTGTATTGACATCATCAACAGCATCTTCAGAACGGTTTGGGGTATTAAGATCATCATCAACAGCATCTTCAGAACGGTTTGGGGTATTAACATAGTTTTCAGTACTCGGAAAAAGAACATCAGTGGGTTGTACACAGTAAAGAATTGAATCAACATCAACAGCATCGTCAATATCAGTATGGTCTAGAGTATTAACTTCATTTTCCGAAAGCCGTGTGTAAGTAATTGCATCAGAAAGGGTTTGTAAACAACAATGGTGTCATGAATTGGCTAGTGTTAACTCTGCTTATTACTATTTAGCCATGTGTAGTCTTTGTAACAGTAGAGAGTTAGTATAGTACACAGCCAGCAGGTAAAGTACACACAGCGAGCCACCCACATCGCAGTGAGTCAGCACTTGAGTTTTGAATCGGACCGTTTTAACCAATCAGAGCAGGCTCAGTGGGTAGAGCAGTTCTGCCTGTGTCAAAACCTAGCACAGTTTGAATCAGTCGTGTGTGAGACGAGGGAGAAGTAACATCTACTTAGCTAGCAGAGAACTATCTTCACTCATAGACCAGGAAGCAGGACTTAGAATCTCAGAATTCTATCAAGTCACTACGGGCCTGAACTTGTCAAACAGGTAAATGAACACCCTTCTGTTTCATCGTGATATATTTATATTATTGTGGAAATTATGTTTGTGGAATTTGCTATGCATAAATGTGAATGATTAATCCGAATTTGCGGGACCACGTGGAAGAGCCGACCACGAGGCGAAACACAACCGGTTGCGCCGCCATGTTGTATCCCGTACGGAACCACTGTTGTTTAACTTATATGTATGTTTGCAGACCAGTGGCTGTACCACTGAAGGTTTATAATATTATTAATTCTGTATGTGTATAGTTAGACACGATTTATATTTATGTATGTATAGGAATTTAGAGTTGAGATTCCAGTGGAACCCGGAAGTAGCAGAATGTTCGTCGCTTATGTATAGAGATGTGGAGCTATCACTGAGGGCTACTTGGCTTTCAGTGAGACGCTCTGCACAAACCGATTATTCAGGGTTGTGCAGAATTTCGTCTCTTATATTACAGACGAGCAGGCGAGCTATCCCGAGCTATCCCGAGCTATCCCGAGCTATCCCACTCCACAGAAACGACTAGTTGGTTGAGGAGACTCTACCGCACCAGACGGAAAGAGCTGCCTTGAAAGACACCCTGTCAGACCCCACAGCGTGGCAAGGGAACCCAACTACACAATTACCCAGGTGGACCAGAAGCTACCTCACAGAAGGACTTCGCACGCTCCATCTAGCAGTTAAGTGAACACGCCAAGGTGCACTTAAACTGATCATAACAGGACCACAGTAGTCCAACTCTTCAGAAACTGTAAAACGGACCACAGTAGTCCAAATCTACATGAGATATACTAGCAAAGTGCCCGAGGAAGATAAAACAGCTGCCTAGACTATCAGCGATCGAACTATTAGCAGTGACTGAGACTTTTTAAGTTAGATTAGTACTTAGAGAATCTTGTATAGAGTAGAAGAAATAAATGTGTGATTTTAACTGTTATCAAGTGGCTGGACTACATATGATTCATAGCCGTGTGAAAGCTAGTGTGACAGTAATCTTTTACCATTTTTCTATCTATTTCTGTACCCCAACCTTAACACAGAACGAGCTAAACAAATAAATTTATTAAAGTAATTCATAGGGTGACTTACTAGCAGTTCCCACCGAATAAACGTGAGGGTCCATAATTCCATTGTGCAGAGCCCATAAACCCCACGTGACACTTTAATTGGCGAGCCTAGCCAGGATCTGTGTATAATAGGAATTGGGTATAACCGGACCTAAGTGCAATAAAATTGGATAACAGTAGGAGTAGTAGAATAACTTAGAATAGTGGTAACAAGGACTGATCAGTTGGGTGCACTATTCTTTAGTTAAAAACTTTTTTGCTTCAAATATTTTTGTGCCTGTATGTTGCATTGTTCTTTTGCAGGTTTTGCTTAAGTAACTGTTGTATGCCATTTGACTCTTGTTTTATTCTATTATTGATTCCGAATTGTATGGTCTTTGCATTGTTTTTATTGACTTGCAATATTGCTAGTGTTTTGGTATTCCACGTGATTCAGAGGTTGTTCATAGACACGTTTGGCAATGTCGGACCCAGTGGCCTTGAGATTGCGCTTCAAGGAATTAGGGGAAGCTTTACACTTAGCAGGGGGAGACCTAATTGCGTATATCAATGCAGAGGTAGAGAAACAGGAGGCTAAGGCAGAGAGAGCAGCAGAGAGAGAGGCGAAGAAACTCGAAGCGGCAGAGAGAGCTGCAGAGAGAGAACAGAAAAAAGCAGAACTAGAAGCAGAGCAGAAGAAGCTAGCATTAGAAGCAGAGTAGAAGAAGCTAGCATTAGAAGCAGAGCAAAAGAAAGCAGAGTTAGAAGCAGCAAGAGAACAGAAGAAATTAGAATTAGAAGGAGAACAGAAAAAGGCAGCATTAGCAGCAGAGAGAGAAGCAGAAGTTAGGAAATGGGAGTATGAGCGGGCAGAAAAAGAAAAAGAGAGGGAAGAAAAGGAAAAAGAAAGATAGTATGAGTTAGAGCTAAGAAGATTGGGATCAGGAGCTTCAAGTTCTTCCTCAACCCCCCCCCCCCACTCAGATCAGCTAGAGGTAGCATCCAACCCTGTACAAGGAATGTCATTTCCACTGGGAACATTCAATGAAAGAGAAGAAGGTCTAGATCTCTATCTGACTAGGTTTGAGCGTCTAGCAACAGAGTACAAACTAGATCCCACTCATTGGTCTTTTAAGCTTAGTCAAGGGCTTAGAGGAAAGGCTTATGACATCTACAGTAAGCTACCGACTGACAGAGTGACTGACTATCACAAAGTAAAAGAGGCACTCCTAACGGGATTCGAACTGACAGGAGAATGCTATCGGCAAAAATTCCGCACCAACCGGAGAGTGAAAGGAGAGAGCTATGCGCAGTTCGCGGATCGGTTGTCCACAACGCTGGATAAGTGGATTAGCCAGTCAGCCACGGCTAAGACGTATGATGGACTGACAGAACTGTTAGTATGGGAACAGCTACGGGAAACCATGACCCCCGAGCTGAGAACATTCTCAGTAGAGCAGGGCGCGGAAAGACTGGAGGATCTGGTCAAGGTCGCAGATAGGTACGTGGCCGCACACGGAGAAGCCAAGAGCTTCAGGCGAGACCTAAAGCCTAACGGGAAAGAGGCACAGAAAAGAAGCCCTAACCGGGAAGAGCGCACCGCGAATAAGCCGAATAACCCCAGACCTGGGCAAAATAAAGGACCCAACACGGAATTCGGGAAAAGAGGTCCTGCAGAACAGAGACGGTATTGTTCGTTCTGCAACAGAAACAATCACTCCACCGCAGAATGTTTCAAGTTGGCCGCACAACGTAGGGAAGAGCGCGAAAGCCGGCCAGCGCACAGAGTTCTAATTCAAAGCAGCGGTAACAAGCCACACACGATCGGAGATCACCCATCGGTGACAGACACGGTCAAGGTCAACGGAAAAGAAGCGAACTGTCTGTATGACACAGGTCTATCATACGACGCGATAGTTAGCGAATCTCTGGTATCGCGCGCGGACTTGACAGACAAGACAGTCGACTTACAAGGAGCAGACTTGACGAAACCGACGACTACTTGCCCAATAGCTTGGATCGAAGTAGAGAGTAGGTACGTCACAGGACGAATCCAAGCAGCTGTGTTACAGAAACCCCTGTATGATCTATTGCTAGGTTGTAGGTATGTGTTCTTAGGCACGCCCCCTAAAACTGTAGAGATAGCTGCAGTGCAAACCAGGGCCCAAGCTAAAACCCAACCACCCCAGCCCGAGTTCGCTCCGAATCCAGGACTCGAAGAGATCAAAACAGCACAGAAAGAAGACACCTCGATAGCGAAGTGCTTCCAGAAGCTACCCAAGGCGCACACACCCCCGCACAAGGGAGACTTCTACATGGAAGAGGGAGTTCTACATCGACAAGGAGATGGAGATCACACCCAACTAGTACTACCAGCCACTCTTCGAGCCCAAGTACTAGAACTAGGCCACAGCATGCCACTCAGCGGACACATGGGAATTGGAGCCACAGTGCAGAGAATCAGCGCACACTACTATTGGCCAGGAATCACGGAGGATGTCAAGCGCTACGTGAAATCTTGCCACCAATGTCAACGATATTCCCCGCGACATCACACCGTACCAGTTATTTTAGGACCATCAGTAGTAGTCGGCGTGCCATTCCAGCAAGTCTCAGTAGACATAGTAGGACCACTGCCCATGACCAAGAAGAGGAACAGATTTCTACTCACACTCGTCGACGCATGTACGATGTGGTGCGAAGCAGTCCCGTTGCCAGCGATCGACACCAAGAAGATTGCAGATGCACTCATCGCCATCTTTACCAGAGTCGGATTTCCGGACAGCATTAGAACGGACAACGGATCTCAGTTCACCGGCCGCCTGATGCAAGACGTGTTCGAGTTGATACAAGTTCATCACATTCGCACACCACCATACCACCCAGCCAGCAACGGACAAGTAGAAAGACTGAATGGAACCCTTCTCACCATACTCAGGAAAGTCGCCGACGACAATCCAGAAGCGTGGGACACCTACGTGAATGCGGCACTGTTCGCATACCGAGAAACGCCCCATGCAGCCACAGGCTACACCCCGTCAACATTGCTATTCGGCAGACCTCTAGCAGGACCGCTAGAAGCCCTACGCAGAAGTTGGACGGAGGCCAAGATAGACGACACACCAAGAGGTGCCACCAAGTACGTCGCAGACCTGCAGGAAACCCTCAAAGCAACGTGGAAGAAAGCTGGTGAAGCACTGAAGAAGGCCAGAGCCCGTCAGGCGAAGTACTACAACCGCCACGCGAAGGACAGAGAACTGCAAGTCGGCGATCAAGTGCTACTCTTACTTCCAAGTGGAACCAACAAGCTGGACATCGCTTGGAGAGGACCGTACCGGGTGACTGCCAAGAAATCCAAGACAGTCTACCAAGTAGAGGTAAACGGGAGAACCCGATACCACCACATTAATCTCCTCAAGAAGTATACGGACCGACCAGCGACCCCCAGCACTCACAACTTGCTAGCCATCGCCATTGCGGAAGAAGGAGAAAGCATGGAGACCAATGCAGTAGAGTATCCCCTGCACTCCAAAGAAACCTACAAAGACGTGATACTCAACGGAGACCTAGCCGCTAAACAGCAACAGCAAGTACTACAGGTCATTCGACAACATCAGACTGTGCTCACAGACCGACCAGGGAGGACAGACCTCGTCGAAGTAACCTTAACGGTGACCGACCCAACACCCGTCCGCCAGAAGCTCTACCCGATGCCACTGTCGCAGCAGCGAGCCATCAAGGAAGAGATAGACACCTTACTGGCAGCCGGAATCATCTCAGAGTCTACCTCACCCTACAGCGCAGGCACGGTATTGTTGCGAAAACCCAACGGAGAGCATCGACTGTGCATCGACTTCAGACTCCTGAATGCGGTAACGCAGTTCCAGCCAGAGCCACTCCCGGACCAGACAGACCTATTTGCCAAGCTACAGCGAGCAAAGTACTTCTCACGCATCGACCTCAGCAAAGGATACTATCAGATACCAGTACAACCACAAGTCCGAAAGTACCTAGCGTTTAGCACTATGGAAGGACACTTCGAGTTCAACGTACTTCCATTCGGACTCCACAACGCACCCAGTATCTTCAGCGCCATGATGCGAAAACTCCTGGCACCCCTGAGCAGCGAGCACCTACATTCGTTCATGGACGACATCCTCATCGCAACACCTACGTGGGAGGAACATGTCACGCTCCTACAGCAACTACTCGCCCGCCTCAGAGACACGGGATTGACGGCAAGACCCACCAAATGTCAGATTGGATTCACAGAACTAGAATTTCTGGGACACACCATCAGTCAAGGAAGCCTGCGACCGGTAGAGAAGACAGTGAAACGCCTACTCGACGCTCCTAGGCCCAAGACCAAGAAGGAAGTGCAGTCGTTTCTAGGACTCTGCGGCTTCTACCAGAAGTTCATCCCCAACTACAACAGCATCGCCGTACCACTGACAAATGGAACCCGGAAAATCGCCCCGGACAAAGTAGTTTGGACAGCGGAATGTGAGACAGCATTCCAAACACTCAAGGACAGAATGACATCGGCGCCAGTACTCCACCTACCCGATTTGACTCAGCCATTCGTTCTTCGCACCGACGCAAGCGACTTAGGCCTCGGAGCAGTACTGCTACAGCGCGACCCCAAGAATGCAGAGACGCTATTCCCTGTCGCCTACGCCAGCAGAAAATTGAGACCCGCCGAGACCCACTACGCCACGTCGGAGAAGGAATGCCTTGGACTAGTCTGGGCCATACAGAAATTCCAACTCTACCTGTATGGGACCCACTTCACTGTTCAGGTGGACCACCAACCACTATCGTTCCTGGCAGCCTCCAAGTCTTTGAACTCTCGCCTGATGAGATGGGCACTCACCCTTCAGGCATACTCATTCCAGATCGAGTACATCCCCGGCAAGGAAAACCACGGAGCCGACTACCTCAGTCGCCATCTCGTGGAGGACACAGCAGCTGTCGCCCACCCAACACAACTAAGGGCCACAGCACCAGAATTCGTCCCCGCCCAGTAATACCCTGTCACTAGTGTCCATAGCTACCTGGCACAGCATTGCAGCTCAGGTAGAGCAACTTAACTAGTGTGTAAATAGGACCCTAGGATAGTGCAGTGTTAAACTAGGCTCTGTAGTAGAAAAAGGTCGAATCCAGTAGTCATCGCCTTTTTTCAGTTGAGGGAGCCTGTCATGAATTGGCTAGTGTTAACTCTGCTTATTACTATTTAGCCATGTGTAGTCTTTGTAACAGTAGAGAGTTAGTATAGTACACAGCCAGCAGGTAAAGTACACACAGCGAGCCACCCACATCGCAGTGAGTCAGCACTTGAGTTTTGAATCGGACCGTTTTAACCAATCAGAGCAGGCTCAGTGGGTAGAGCAGTTCTGCCTGTGTCAAAACCTAGCACAGTTTGAATCAGTCGTGTGTGAGACGAGGGAGAAGTAACATCTACTTAGCTAGCAGAGAACTATCTTCACTCATAGACCAGGAAGCAGGACTTAGAATCTCAGAATTCTATCAAGTCACTACGGGCCTGAACTTGTCAAACAGGTAAATGAACACCCTTCTGTTTCATCGTGATATATTTATATTATTGTGGAAATTATGTTTGTGGAATTTGCTATGCATAAATGTGAATGATTAATCCGAATTTGCGGGACCACGTGGAAGAGCCGACCACGAGGCGAAACACAACCGGTTGCGCCGCCATGTTGTATCCCGTACGGAACCACTGTTGTTTAACTTATATGTATGTTTGCAGACCAGTGGCTGTACCACTGAAGGTTTATAATATTATTAATTCTGTATGTGTATAGTTAGACACGATTTATATTTATGTATGTATAGGAATTTAGAGTTGAGATTCCAGTGGAACCCGGAAGTAGCAGAATGTTCGTCGCTTATGTATAGAGATGTGGAGCTATCACTGAGGGCTACTTGGCTTTCAGTGAGACGCTCTGCACAAACCGATTATTCAGGGTTGTGCAGAATTTCGTCTCTTATATTACAGACGAGCAGGCGAGCTATCCCGAGCTATCCCGAGCTATCCCGAGCTATCCCACTCCACAGAAACGACTAGTTGGTTGAGGAGACTCTACCGCACCAGACGGAAAGAGCTGCCTTGAAAGACACCCTGTCAGACCCCACAGCGTGGCAAGGGAACCCAACTACACAATTACCCAGGTGGACCAGAAGCTACCTCACAGAAGGACTTCGCACGCTCCATCTAGCAGTTAAGTGAACACGCCAAGGTGCACTTAAACTGATCATAACAGGACCACAGTAGTCCAACTCTTCAGAAACTGTAAAACGGACCACAGTAGTCCAAATCTACATGAGATATACTAGCAAAGTGCCCGAGGAAGATAAAACAGCTGCCTAGACTATCAGCGATCGAACTATTAGCAGTGACTGAGACTTTTTAAGTTAGATTAGTACTTAGAGAATCTTGTATAGAGTAGAAGAAATAAATGTGTGATTTTAACTGTTATCAAGTGGCTGGACTACATATGATTCATAGCCGTGTGAAAGCTAGTGTGACAGTAATCTTTTACCATTTTTCTATCTATTTCTGTACCCCAACCTTAACACAGAACGAGCTAAACAAATAAATTTATTAAAGTAATTCATAGGGTGACTTACTAGCAGTTCCCACCGAATAAACGTGAGGGTCCATAATTCCATTGTGCAGAGCCCATAAACCCCACGTGACAAATGGATTGGGTGAATGCCATCTTTATCCCCACCATTATCCTCAGCCACATCAACATCATCAATACCCTCATCACAACTGTTATCAACACCATCAATAGTTACTTCAGTGAGGTTTGGCGCATTAATACCACCAATATGAGGTGTATGAGCATCGGTGTCACAAAGTGTTTGTACACGATAATCGGTATAAGAAATGCCATCACAAACATCGTCAACACCAATATGATTTTGATCATTCATACCAATTCCGCGAAGATATATATTTACATCTGCCTCAACAAGAGGGAAATGTTCACCATAATAACTGTTACTAGAGGAAATGAGCAGGTTAGTTTAGAAGAATCTAAAAACCCACCTGTTCTCCAAATATTTCAGCCATTGAAAGTTCGCCAAAGTCCCTGCCACCAGAAGTAACTAATTAACGACAGTGGTGGATATGGTGATGGTTGATGTGGTGGTGGTGGTGGCGGAGGTGGTAGTAGTTGTCGTGGTGGTGGTGGATACTTGTGATGGTCGTCGTTCGCTGTCGTTATGGTGGTGGCGGCGGTGGCGGTGGTGGTGATGTCAGTAAAAGGATTAGTAAAAAAAAAAAAAAAAAAAAAGAAGAAGAAGAAGAAGAATTTAGTGTTAAAAGGTAGTATGCGCACCCCCTTCCCCTTGGTTGCCTGCTCCCATCCCAATTTCAGCATTTTATTTAAAAGCGCTTTTTACCTGGGTTATAGGTTTATCGTTTTAACCTCCCACGTGGAGGAATTTCTCTTGTGCGCATGCTCACATTTCCCAGTTGTGGATGGTCCCGCACCTCCCCATCCCCACCCCCCACCTCCTCCCCTACCCCCGAATTTGACTAGAGAGGGGGTGCGTGCTGCTTCTTAGTTTAGCCCATGGTCTTGCGGTCAACGGACCCAGGGTCCTACATTTTTACATTTTTGTGATCTTCACGTAATGGGCTTATGAAATTTGGCAAAGTCAACTATTTTATTCCATAAAATCATACCTTGCCTTATTGCTTGTTTGTATTTTACTGGCTCAGTCAATCAGAGGACCAGGATTAAGTTCTGTCAGTGTATTTGATTGTATTTATTCTATATTGTATTTGATTGCATAAAGCCATGTTTGATTTCGTGTTAATGTTTCTTACATCTTTTAGATTTAAAATATATGTATATATGTATGTTGTTGTTTTTAATTTTTAAAAATACTTTTGTTTAATTTTATTGGACATGTGTATATTCACGAATTTTATCTTATTGTTTTGGCCGCTTATGATGATTCTGTGTGTGTTTATTTGTAGGCATGTGGTGTTAGATGTATGTAGTTTTTATTTTTAAATTTTTGTATTTATTTATTTTTATTTATTTATTTATATATACACCATGTTTTAATGTGTTGTACAGTCTCTAATTGTGCGAGTGCTTGTGTGAGAGTATGCGTGTAAGCGCTTTGAGCAGACTTTTTAGTTTGGAATTGAGCTTTATAAAATAAATTATTATTATAAAAGAGCTAATCCTACCGGGGCCAATCCTACTGGGGTCCTAGCCTGCAGGGTCCAGTCCTGCCGGGTTCAGCTGAAGGTATGCCAGAGGTCTGGCAGTGTTCTAATTCTAATTCTTAAGTTTTATTTTTCAGACTTAGTATAAAGGTAGATCCTTCGAGAAGCGAAGTGAACGAAGGTTTCGAAGATGAGGTAAGAACAAATTTTATTGAAACTTCTTTCTTTTGTTGGTTATATGTGCATGCGGATTTTATGTTTGATGATTGTAATGCATTAAGTATAGGTTATTTTTTAAAAAAAAACTGTCAAAATGAATGCATTATGAAATTTAATTTTGTTTCTTTGTTCAAATAGTAATGTCTTTAGATGGCAGTGAGACCTGTTCTGTTTTGTGCGTTTTATAGACTATGATTGTTTTGGGTTAAGGCCCGATCCCCGTACAGATAGGAAAGCAGTTTAGTTAGTCTAGCTCTCACAAGTTAACGCTCACAGCACGCGTTACACTTTTCTTGACTCTACTAGAGGTAGATGATGTGGACTTCTCGTCGCTGTGACTGCAGGTATACATTGTTTTATTATATTATTTAAAATATAATAGTATTATTAAACGATGATATTGTATTGATTATGTAAGAAAATTAATTATACATAATGGTGTTATATTAGTGTGAAGGATAGAGTGGTGAAGAGACAAACGGAATGGTTCACTGTAATTTTGAATAACGAGTTGAATTCGGATAATTAACTGATTTGAAGTTGAAACTTCAGTGTAAAGCATTCATTCCATTGGTATGAATGAAATTAATTGGTGTCATTGACGTAATAATTAGTTGTTATAATTAGTTGTAGAATTTTAGTTTCAGTTGGTGAACTGTATTTGATATGGATGAAATGGATTATTTTGAGCCACTGGTCCCGGTGTCACGTCGTCACCGTTCCGGGTGTCTTACTTTAGCCGGGCGCCATTGCGCATGCGACAGTTCAAGTCGGGCCGGCTTTTTCACGATGTTCTTAGGCGTCGTAACCCTAACCCTTACTAAGACTACGATAGCACTGTGCGCATGCGTCGAATTTTGTAATGCGTCGACCAATCAGAATGCTCCCAGTCGCTCTCAGCCCAAATAAGATACTAGGTACTTTAATGATGTCACACCGGCACAGTGAGAGAGAGAGAGAGAGAGAGAGAGACAGAGAGAGAGAGAGAGAGAGAGAGAGAGAGAGAGAGAGAGAGAGAGAGAGAGAGAGTCTATGTAAAGGTCCAAAGAAAGTGTACGCATCTCGAAAACGTTAATGTCATTATCTTCTTTTTCTGCAGAAGTATTTAGCTGCAGGGTCCTCAAGAAGAAGAAGAAGAGAAGGTACAATAAGAATTGCTCCTAAGAACGGCTCTGTGGGTTCGGGCACTAAATAGAATAGACCCAACGTTTCCCGGCGTGTCGCAAGAGGCGACTAACAGGGGTGATGTTAGCACGGCATCACTGGGCGAAACTCTTCTACACAGAAGTCACCGGCCAGGGCGGAGGAACCTCACGTTACTACAAGTTCAACGACCACGTGCTCAGGGCCAAGGCGAGCCACACTGTTTTCGTGGATTTCGGCTGTGGCCAACATCCTGGAGAGGATTGGGAACCGCCAGGTCTTTTTTGCCCAAGACACAATACATGATGAAACTGTCCACTAATTCCATACCGGATCGGTCGTCGCCCGGCTCAATAAGGACCGCGCCTTCCATTGGCCACCAGGACGGAGGTAATAAGTATGCTACTGATGGGCAATTTAGCAAGATCCGCACGAGAAACAACATCGTCATAGGAACCTAGAATGTCAGGACCCTAACTGCGGAAGAAAAATTAGAAGAACTGGCCCACGAGCTGGACCGCTATCGATGGAACGTTTTAGGTATCAGCGAACTGAGCTGGAAAGGCCTAGGTGAAACAACGACCAACAAAGGCCACAAGCTCTATTTCAGCGGTAGAGATGACAGGCACGAACACGGCGTTGGATTTTTGGTCCACAAGAACATTCTAGCCACTGTCATGGGTTGGCGTCCAGTCTCCAGTAGTTACCATCCGTCTGAGAGCAGCCCCTTTCAACATCACCATCATCCAGGCCTATGCCCCAACATCAGACTGTAACCAATTGGCCGTAGCCTTGGTTAATGAAAATGTGTGATCTATTTTGCTGTTCCCTGAAACACGCTACATCTAAATAAACGCAGACGTACGAGATATTAGGATGAAAATAGTTGTGATGCCAAGATAGTTAGTAGGGATTGAAAAATGTACAAAGTGTGAAATGAAGAGCGGAAGTTGTAGAAATAATAAATTTATTTTACACGCCACTCGCCGTGTGCCCCCACCCCCCTCCTCCGCCCCCACCCCCGTACCTCCTGTCCCCATCAAATGTTTGACCTGAGTCATCCAAACACGTCAATCATTTATTTAGTTACGTGCGCGGTCAGAGTATTAAAGTTATAGTGTTGATACATGTGACACTGATAGTTTGTATGAACAATGTTGGTCCCATGCCTGTATTTAGATTTTAATTTTGAGCATTTGTTGCATAAACTTGAGTATAGCAAGGTGATAATTATGAATGAATATTTATGTTTAGTTAGTAAGTTTAGAGTTTTGTTAATTAGCAGTTGATATATATTTTGGTTAGGAATATATATGTTAATTGACGCTTGATGTGTTATGTTTATTGCTTTGGTATATTGTCTAATGTAATTATTGTGTGTGTTTTTATTGTGTGTGTTTTTATTGTGTGTGTTTTTATTGTGTGTGTTATGATTATGTAGAAATAACTTTAATAATGGTGAACGTTTGATTTCATTTGTGTTTTGTGTCAGACTAGTGCTGTCAACAGGCAGTGTCAAAAGTTGAAATGTAGATGTATATTTTCTACGGAAGAGGATGTCAGCACGAAGGGTTCCATTGTTGTGTGGGAAACAATGTTTTGATTGACAGGAAGGGAGGAATAGTGTTAGGACCGATGGTCGAGTTTTGGAGCAAATTGCTCTTGGAATGATAATAATAAGAATGAGTGCAGGACAGGGATTCGTGGTAGTTAGAACAGATAGATAGAGAGAGAAGGAGATAGAAAGAGGGACGAGACTCGGACAGTACCAAGAGAAGATGGTTTAGTTTAGTTAGAGTTAGAATGGGAAATAAACTGTAGGGAAGTAGGAATCAACGTAGGACAATGTTGTAGAAGAGTGAAATATAGATTTGTGAACACTGTAAATGCTACTTGCTAAATGTTTTCTGTGTCTGTGTTCAGTAAAGTTGCTAAAACGCACACCTTCCAGCCTGCGTGTTTTATTTCTGTTTGTGAATATATTTGTAAATTATGTGTGGTGTGACTCTGGACATTAACACCTAACACCATCACCGGACACGACCACCAACAACAACAATCCCCCATCACTACAAATGGCGCTGCGAGCAGGATTGGAAGGGTACTGAGCACAGGTTAGATAACAATTGAGGAAGTTTGATGCAAGTAGGGTTGGAAAGATACTGAATACAGCGAGATATAAGATTGCTCAGCAGGATAGGATGGGAGGATGCTGAACACAGGTTAAAGAACAATTTACTCAGGCGATTTCAACACGCAACCAAGAGGCTGTGACTGTGGCCAAAGTGCTGGTGAAAGAGTGGTTCTAGCGTTTTGGCGTGCCTCAATGCATCCACAGCGACCAAGGCCGCAACTTCGGAGCAGAGGTCATTGCAGAGCTGAGCAAGATCTACAACATCCAGAAGTCCAGAACAACACCCTATCATCCCGAAGGCAACGGACAATGTGAGAGGTTCAACCGGTATAATGCCGCTCACCCCTTGATCCAGCTAGAAGAGGTGATCAACAAGGTGAAAACATTTGTGCAAGAAGAGACGGTGGCCTGAACATCTTCCCGAACTGGTGCAAGCCTACAACTACACGCCGCATGCTTCCACTGGGTTCGCTCCACACTTCCTCCTGTTTGGGCAGGAGCCCAGACTTCCAGTGGATGAGCTGTTGGGTCGTCCAGGGCCATCAGCCTTTGGTCCTGTAGACTGGGTGCGACAACATCGTCACCGACTTCAAGAAGCGCATCACAAGGCTCTTCAACAACTGAAAGAAGCAGCCACGGAGAGAGCCCGCATCACCGACCAAACCGTAAGAGAAAAGCCGCTACAGGTAGGCGATTTTGTATATATCATTAACCGAGTGGTCGGACAAAATAAGATGCAAGACATTTGGAGGACAGAACTGTATGTGATTGTCAATCGACCTTATGGAGACTCTAGTTGTGTATACACGGTGAAACCTTACAAAGGTGGGCCAACAATGACTCTCAATAGAAAAGACCTGAAGCTGGCCAAACCGCCGCTTGATATGCAGGACATTGTGCTACCAGATAGGCCTGAGAGTAATGACTATAATACAGATAGTGAAGAAGACATTCGATATTACACATTACCGGCCAAGAGACCTACCTTGAGCCAGGTATCGACGTCAAGTCCCGCAGTTCAGCGTAGATCAAAGCGCATTGCTGCTAGGCAGGCAAACCAAGATTAGAGACTCTTAAATGCAATGTGTTGCCTGAGAAATTAGGGAACTAGTATGTTGAATTCTTGACTTTGATACGATAGTTGCTCGAGAAATGTCGCTAGGAATGATTATTTGATAAGACGTTTTGATTAGAAACCATGTTAGTTTTGGTGTTTGAGATAGTTAGGAGTTTACACTCTTTTTGGAATGGATTACGTAGTTTAGCCTGATTTCTTATTGAGTTTTTATTTTATTATGACTTATTATTAATATTGGTGCTAGACCCTATTTAATATAAGATAATCTCGCCCATTTGCTCATTTGTGAGTTGAGAATATAATGCAGTCTTAATATTTTATTTGAAATAATACATTTAGAGATTGAATTCAGCATCCTCCCATCCTATCCTGCTCAATCTTATATCTCGCTGTATTCAGTATCTTTCCAACCCTACTTGCATCAAACTTCCTCACTTGTTATCTAACCTGTGCTCAGTACCCTTCCAATCCTGCTCGCAGCGCCATTTGTAGCTACTAAATGATTGACGTATTTGGATGACTCAGGTCAAACATTTGATGGGGACAGGAGGTACGGGGGTGGGGGCGGGGAAAGGAGGGGGAGGAGGGGGCGCACGGCGAGTGGCGTGTAAAATAAATTTATTATTTCTACAACTTCCGCTCTTCATTTCACACTTTGTACATTTTTTCAATCCCTGCTATGTTGGCATCAAACTATTTTCATCCTAATATCTCATACGTCTGCGTTTATTTAGATGTAGCGTGTTTCAGGGAACAGCAAAATAGATCACACATTTTCATTAACCAAGGCTACGGCCAATTGGTTACATCCCCCCCAACCGTTATCCCATCAGCGTCCTCGCTGATGCAAACGTTGGTATACTAACATATGGGATCTAACGTTGGAACAAGACAAGGAAAATAATTAGGGCTGTATTTGACAGACACACCAATTTTTCACCTATGATTGTCCATGCAATTAGGGGATCAATTCCATAATAAATCATCTGTTCGTGTTTATCTTCCTACAAACACGACACCAAATTCCTCCACTCAAAAAAATGAGGTAACTTGGAACGAATACTATATCCCTGTGGTTAACATGTATTTTACATATCAACCTAAACAACGCTCATTGTTAAGATTCAGTGTGGGCATTGCCCCAACAAAGAGAAAGCATGTATTTGACATAGAGTTTAATCTTTGCTGATAGCACTGACTCAAAACAAAACATCTATTAACACTAAATGGATGCAATAAAATCTGAACGTTCTGAGGATGCCTTCACTGACCAAGACATAGAAAAAGCATGCATGTGGCAGAAGGCTTAGTCCTCTTGTCCAGAAAAACAAACTCCGTGAACAATTCAAACCAAATCTCATCCCCTTGGCATAATCTTATCGCCATTAAAACAACAATTTATCTCACCTCAAATATAATAGTTTTAACAGTGATTTTCGCCCACTTTGTAAGTTGGGAACAAGAATTACGTTAAGTGACTATTACACATACTTATCATCCAACTTGCACTTTCTTTATATTCGTACAAAAGTCTCTCTTCCTTTTCACATTATATTTCCGCTAACAGTTAAACAAATTCGTATGTATCGCAGTCCTCAGCCTCGCTTTTCTAAAGTAATTCATTTATTTACTACAACAATGTTTCCCCTCAAACTTCACGCAACTAAAATCATTATCCTTCAATTCAAACAAATCTTCAATCCTGTATGTATCCTAATAAAATGAGCAAAGACAATCTCCGTCTTTAAAAGTAAAATACATATTTCTTTATCCACTGTTGTCCAAAAATCTAATCCGTTTGACAGGTTTCCCATCAAAATTCCTACCATTAATACGCAAAGTAGTTTTAAACAAAAACATAAATATTAAAGCACTCAAACCTCCTAAAAACATGAGCTACACACATGTGCACTAAAATCGATTGACAAACATAATCCACACATTAACATGCAAAAGATTAGCACATAAAATATACTTCACGCTGTAATGATTAATACATTAAAAATTCGACAAACACTATGAAAATTTACATAGATAGTTACATAATACACACATTTCAACAAAATAGACATACGACGTCACAAATTACTTACTCTCGAAAAAGTTTTAACCATCTTTGGGTACACATACTAATCATCAAACCCAAATTCCAAACAGTTAAGCACAAAATTAGATAATACCTATGTCACAAACAAAAGTAAAAGAAAACTATACATCGAAATTAACCTAAATATTTGGTCCCCCCCAAAAAAAATGGGTTTACTACCGTCACACAATCGAACTCGCGAGCAAAACTAAACAACCAAAAAAAACAAAAACAAAAAAAATTAACTTTAACAATTCAATCTCTGAATTTGTTATTTCAGATAAAATATTAAGGCTGCATTATATTCCCCAATCGCAAATAAACATATGGAATAGACCAGTCTATCTTGAATAGGTTCTGGAAACCCTATTGGTAAAAAGCCACACTAAAATGAAGGCTCAACCAAAAATCAGACCAAACTACTTAACCCACACTATATTCCGAGTGTAAACTCCTCTCAAACACCAAAACTCACATGGTTTATAATCAAAAAGTCATATCAAATACACAATTCTAGCGACAATTCTCGGGTAACTATTTTACCATAATAAACAGTCCATCCCACTAGTTCTTAGATTTCACAGGCAAAACATTGCATTGTAAAGTCTCTAATATTGGTTTGCCTGCCTAGCAGCAATGCGTTTTGATCTACGCTGAGCTGCGGGACTTGACTTCGATACCTGGCTCAAGGTAGGTCTCTTGGCCGGTAATGTGTAATATCGAATGTCTTCTTCACTATCTGCACTTTTCCAGGAGCAGACATCGGAAGTGACCACGATCTCGTGATGATGTTTTTCAGGCACCACTTGAAGAGAGTAAATACAGCAAAGTGCACTAGACTGAAGGTCGACCTGGACAAACTGCAAGACCCGGAGGTGGAAGAACTATTTCAGGCCTCAATTGGAGGGAATTGTCCACGACTGCTCATTTTGGAGGCTGGTGAAGTAGATGTCAACACCATGACCACCACCTTCAACTCAGCTGTGACAGATGCCGCCACTGAGATCCTTGGCAAGCACCGACCAAAGAAGAAGCCGTGGATCACACCTGGACTTTTGGATCTGTGTGATAAACGAAGAGAGATAAAAAAAAGAAAACGAACACCTCAAAGGGAGCTGATGTCTACCGAAAAACCAACAATGATATCCGAAAAGGCATGCGCACAGCAAAGGAGAACTGGATAGAAGATCAATGCCAGGAAATAGAGAACAGTGTGAACAAGAACAACAGCAAGAAGGCCTACCAGACTGTGAAGCGGCTGACAAGTGTTAAACAGCCCAAAGTCTCCACGATCCAAAGCAAGTCTGGCATATGCCTTACAGAAGAACAAGAAGTCTTGGACAGATGGACAGAGTACTGCACTGGCCTTTACAACCATACACCAAATGGAGACCCATCAGTTCTATCATGTCCCGAGAACAGAGAAGAAGAAGAAATCTTCCCAATTCTCCGGGCAGAAGTTGAGGCAGCAGTGCAATGGCTGAAGAAAGTGAAGTCAGAGGTAGTGCACAACATACCCGCGGAACTGCTACAAGCAGGAGAAGAAGCGATGATTGATGCCCTCTTTATTTATTTATTTATTTATTTTTTTTTTATTTAATCGTTCTTATATAGCACTTTTCCAGCTCAAGAGCTGCTCAAGGCGCTGGCCGATACAGGATCTAACTCAAGCCGCCCGAGACGCCCACCCGCAGCCTTTGGGCGCATGGTCTGACGCCCGGACAACTGAGCACAATCCTGGGCAGCCAGGGATGGGGGAGAAGGACCTAGGTGCATGCTGGGTGTTTTCTTGTCACCGGCACTCACCCGTCTAGGACATGAGCGTCAGGATCTTTAAAGTCCGTTATGATGGAATGTATGCGACACAGACTAGACCTCGGTTTATACTCTCATCCGAAGGAGTAGGAAAACAGGAGTAAAGTGTCTTTCCCAGGGACACAACACAATGGCCCGGCCAGGGCTCGAACCCGGGACCTTCCGATCCGCAAGCCGAAGCACTACCATTAGACCACAGTGCCTCCCCATTACCCTATCATAAGAAGATCCGTTGGATCTCATTTTTGATATGATGATGATGGTCATTTTTGTCAGGGTGGCGACGTGGTGATCGTCCTTAACGCTCATGCAATAGGACGTTAAGCATCGTTTTTCGTTCGTTCGCCTCCCCATTATCTGTAACAAGAGATGGCAGAGTGGGGAGTGGCCTACACCATGGACCCAGTCGCTTGTCGTCACTCTTTCCAAAAAATGTAACCTTCAGGAGTGTGAAAATTACCGCACCATCAGCCTCATCAGCCATCCCAGCAAGGTCCTCCTCAAAATAATACTCAACAGGTTGAAACCCCAAGCTGAACAAATCATGGCTGAAGAACAAGCAGGATTCAGGGCAGGGCGAAGTACCACTGAACAGATTTTCAACCTCAGAATAATCTGTGAGAAATACCTACAGCACCAACAACATCTATATCATGTGTTCATAGACTTCAAGAAGGCGTTTGACCAAGTCTGGCATGCAGCTCTATTGGCAACAATGAAAGTGAACAACATTAGCCCTAAAATTATCGAAGTCATCAAAAGCCTGTATGACAAGGCGACCAGTGCAGTCCTCCATAACAGCGTCATCGGGAACTGGTTCAGAACAGCAATCGGTGTGCGTCAAGGATGCCTACTCTCTCCAACAATCTTCAACATCTTCCTAGAGCGCATCATGTCAAATGCCCTTGCAGATCACGAAGGCACAGCCAGCATAGGGGATAGAGCAATCTCCAATCTTCGTTTTGCGGATGACATTGATGGATTGGCTGGATAGGAACAAGAACTTGAACAGCTGGTACAGAGGCTTGACACCACCT
This sequence comes from Oncomelania hupensis, assembly GCA_036898135.1. NCBI lineage: Eukaryota > Metazoa > Mollusca > Gastropoda > Littorinimorpha > Pomatiopsidae > Oncomelania > Oncomelania hupensis. The sequence continues at coordinate 68,413,241 of CM072515.1, forward strand.
CCAGAGCTTATGGAATGGAAATAAGTGCAGATAAGACCAAAATGATGACTAAAAACACCAATGGCATCAACACCGACATCAAAGTCCAAGGCCAATCCCTCAACACAGTGCATAGCTTCAAATATTTACGAGCCATTGTATCAGACAATGGGTCCCGACAGGAAGTCACCTCCAGGATCGCACAAACAACTGCTGCCCTGACAAGGTTGAAGCCCATTTGGAAAGACAGGACCATCAGTCTACATTCCAAAGTAAGACTGCTGCGCTCCCTTGTCAACTCCATCTTCCTATATGCATGGACCCTCACAGCAGATCTACAACGAAGAATACAAAGCTTGGAGATGAGGTGCTACAGAAAACTTCTGGGTATTTCCTATACCCAACACATCACCAACGACGAAGTCCGACAGACCATCACACAAGCCATTGGACAACACGATGACCTGCTCACAGTGATGAAGAATCGGAAACTCCGATGGTATGGCCACGTCACCAATATCCAGTGACATTATATCATTAGTCTTCGTTAAAAACTGTGTTTTGATCTGTGGAAAAAACTTTTTGAATTACAGAAAATACAAGAACAGTGCAACGAGACTTTTATAAATCAGTGACAGTGTGTAGGGCGTGTTTGTTATACATAGCATTGTATAACAAGACTTATCAAGGACAACAGGGGGGACTTATATGTGTTTGATTATTGTTGTGTATATATATTATGTGTTAATAAAAAAAAAAACAAGGTGAGAGAGTGATCTTTATTATTTATGCCAATGTTTTGATTGTATATGTATTAGATTGTTTATGTTTTAAATTCGTTTTATATTCTTTTTTATTCTTTTATTCTTTTTTTGGGGGGGAGGGGGGAGGGGGGGGAAGGAGGGGTTATTTATATGTTTTATTGAATAAATGTGAATTTGTATTTTAACACTTTATTTCACTAGTTGAGTTTTAGTTTAGTTTAGTGGGAGAAAGGACGCTCGAGCACGCACTGCCCGCCCCAAAGACCCCTTCACTCCTTGCATGAAGGAACAGTCACCTATTTAAACACCTTAAGGAGAAAATAGGCCTGCAGCGATGATTGACGTCCTCATCATTATCTGTAACAAGATCTGGCAGAGTGGGAGAGACCTACACCGTGGACCCAGTCGCTTGTCATCACTCTTCCCAAAAATGGTAACCTTCAGGAGTGTGAAAATTACTGCACCAGCAGTCTAATCAGCCATCCTAGCAAAGTCCTCCTGATAATAATACTCAACTGGTTGAAACTCCTAGCTGAACAAATCATAGCTGAAGAATAAGCAGGATTCAGGGTAGGTGCCACTGAACATATTTTCAACCTCAGAATAATCTGCGAGAAACACCTACAGCATCAACAACATCTATATCATGTGTTTGTAGACTTCAAGAAAGCGTTTGACCGAGTCTGGCATGCAGCTCTGTGGGCAACCATGAGAATGTACAACATCAGCCCAAACATTGTTGAAGTCATCAAAAGCCTGAATGACAAGGCTACCAGTGCAGTCCTCCACAACAGCGCCACCGGGAACTGGTTCAGAACAACAATCGGCGTGCGTCAAGGTTGCCTATTCTCTCCAACAATCTTCAACATCTTTCTGGAGCCTCCATGTCAAATGCCCTTGCAGATCACGAAGACAGAGCCAGCATAGGGGGTAGAGCAATCTCTAACTTCCGTACTGCTATGATATTGATGGATTGGCTGGAGAGGAACAAGAAATTGAACAGCTAGTACAGAGGCTTGACACCACCTCCACAGCCTTTGGAATTAAAATAAGTGCAGAGAAAACCAAACTGATGACCAACGCCAATGGCATCAATACGGGCATCAACGTCCAAGGCCAATCCTTCAACACAGTGCATAGCTTCAAATATTTAGGAGCCATTGTATGAGACAATGGGTCCCGATGGGAAGTCTTCTCCAGGATCGCACAAACAACTTCTGCTCTGACAAGGTTGAAGCCCATTTGGAAAGACAGGACCATCAGTCTACGTTCCAACGTAAGGTTGCTGCGCTCTCTTGTCATCTCCATCTTCCTATACGCTTGCGAAACATGGACCCTCACAGCAGACCTATACGGAAGAATACAAAGCATGGAGATGAGGCGCTACCGAAGACTTGCAAAGACCATTCTGCAAGGCATTGTGCAAGGGGGCAGTAGAAGAGGAGACACAAAAAGAGGTGGGAGGACAGCATTCAAGAATGGATTGGCTTGACACTGAGCGAAGCCATGAGGGTTGCTGAGGTCAGAGAAAGATGGAGTACGCTGGTTAAACGATCATCTGTGGTGCCCCAACGATCTTTATTCTTTTTAAAATTTCATTTATTTTTATTTTATTTTTATTTTTGTTTTGGGAGGGGGAGGGGAGGGTACCGCTTTGTTGTCCTGGGGAAGGCGTAGTCGCAGCCTGTGGCGCGCCCAAACCCAACCTACTTAATATTAGTCGTGTTTTTCTGAAATTTTGCTGGGGGAGCAAACCGGAGTACCCGGAGAAAACCCCCGAGACTTTGCCCGAGTCGAAAATAAATAATATTCGGAGATACATAACGCCAAGGTGCTGGATCGGCCCCACACCTGTCAGGCGCCATTGGTTTCTGGCCTGTGGACAAGGCAAGTTAGTCCCGCCTTAGACCACTTAGCCACAACGCTCGAATTACGGGATAGGATAGGATAGGATCATAATAATAACAATAATACAATAGACTTAAATAGAGTAGTACCCCAGTAAAAACTGGGTTGCCTTTTTACAATGCATTAAAAACGACCTTCGAGTTACGGGATAGGATAGGATAGGAATGCATTAAAAAATGCAATACTATTAAAATTATAAAGTAAAAACTTGCTCAGTTAAAAACTGCTGAAACAGAAGCATGTAATTATGTACATTATTAAACAGTAGACACATCCACCCATCCCTCATCCTTCCCCCTTCCCACACACACACACACACACACTCAAACACACAGATGCGCACGCACACCTGTCATACAAAACAACGAAATATCCCAACAATACTGACATTATCACATCACTTGACAAAAGCAATTGCCGCTAAAAGCATTAAGAACCTTTTTTTTTTAAAATTTAAATAAATAAAATGAAGACAGTAGATTGTAAACGTTTCTGAACAGGAAAAGACGAGCGTGAATCGTAACAATGACATTTCATTCGCTACAAAGAGCGCATTAAAAAAAAAGAAAAGAAAAAAAAAGATATAACATTCACTAAACGAGTAAATATACCAGAAATGTGTTCGACTAATAATACTAATTCTGGGCTGTATTGCTCAGAAGAAAACACAATCCACACTCACTCAATGTTTCTTAAAGTTGCCTGAACACACAAACACCTTAATGTTATAACAACGACTGAATTAAATAATAACACAAGTACCTTACAAAGGCTGTTTGAGAAAACAGTTTGAAGAATGTAGATAAACCTAAGATATTTGACAGTCAACAAGGGTTTGAAGGCCAGCTGGGTTAATTAAATTTCGTTTCGGAACAAAAATGACAGTCCGTAAAGAAAACCAATATACGGAACCGAAACCGAACATTAAACCAGTCGAGTCATCACCAGCAGTCGATTTACCTGGTAAACAACCTTAAAGGTACGACTCCACAAGGCGGAATCGATAGCGTAGCGGTTAGGGGTCGTTCAAGTATGAATCCCTCTTTTTGTTATGGTTATCAGCAAAACAGACACTCACGGCGGGACACAAACCACATTGAACATTACTCAAGTGGAGCGCCTGTATCGGCTCTGCAAGTCGGCAATTCCGTGATAGGACACAATCTAAATAACATAATTATAGGCCTACATACGCAAGACGGTTTGCTGTCTACCGCTTTGCTATCGAAGATCCGCCACAGGCGCCCTACTTTAATAACGCCCCTTGTGCACAAACTTACCCTTAGCGTTTGCTATGCCGTTCCTCTTCCGGCAGTTTCCGCGATATGGATACACGCACAGACGCTTGTATCTGGACACGCCAGCGACTATGCCTGTGATGCGCCTCTCTTTGGTTATCTTGAGGCATGGGCGCTCGCGTGTTAAGTTACAAGCGCCTGTGGATACACGGCCTGACAGCAACGAGGTCGCTCAATCCACAGTGATGATGTGGAAATGTTATTAGTATGCAGAATTTGACAGCTGTTGAATAGCCTTGAATGGAAATAGGCTAGAAGAAGAAGAAGGAGGAGGAGGACAATTTAACAGCTGTTGAATGCCCTTGTAAGGAAATAGGCTAGAAGAAGAAGAAAAAGAAAGAAAGAAAAGCGAAGGAGGAGGATTACATTACATTACATGATTATTGCTTTAGGTCCAGCGGACTCTTCCGAGCCAAATCAGGACCAGAAGGAGGAGGATGAGGAGAAGAAGAAGTAGGGGGATAAGGAGGAGAGAAGAGGAGGACAAGAAGAGTGACGAGAAGGAGAAAGAGGAGGAGAAGAAGAAGAACGAGGACAAGAAGGAGGAGAAGGGTGACGAGGAGGAGGAAGAGGAGAAGAAGAAGGAGGAGGAGAAGGAGGAGGAGAATGAGAAGAAAACTGATTCTTTGAAATCGAAAATCGAAACATGATACAACGAAGATTCTCTATCATAACTTCGGTTTATGTCCGTTTTTGTAATGTTTCATTCCTTTTCTGTGCTATTTGGTTTTCTGGTCCGGCCCGCCGGGGTCGTGTGCATGAACGCCCATATCTCTTGCCCGTACGTAAATTTTAACTATAAAGTTACGAATGGGCAAATTGGCCAAAAAACCGTGTGCATGAGCGTTCGTAAATCTCCAGTCGTTCGTAAATTCGGTCGTAACTTTACGGGTGCTACACCTCCTTATTGTACCTCTGTCCGTAAGTAATAATGCCCATAGCTTGGTTCAAAGCGCATGCGCGAGAGCAAACATGGCTTCCAACAGGCTTGTTTATCAAGTCATGTTTCAAAGAACATTTCTACGAGAACGCGTGTTTAGGGATCGTTTGAAACCTTTTGATTATTGTGATGATCTAGAAATCCGATCGAAGTTTTGATTTCAACGTGCCAACATCGTAGAGTCATGTGACATTTTTGAAGACGACCTAGAATTTGTCGTAGTTGTTCGCTACAAACTACTTTAAACAACTAAGCTCCATTTATTTATCAGTACCATAGCATCTGTCGCAAGAGGACCAGTTTAACACAGCACATACGGCTTCTCGCCTTAAATAGTCAGCCTGCTGTAGCCTTTGTAAATTAAAGTCGTCATACTGCAAACGACGCAAGTCAATGGGCCAAAAATATTAAAATTATTTCCCTTGAATATGCAAATGTTCAGCCGATAGGTGCGCCAATAGTCGCGTACTTCCATGTTCAGGTCGTGGATCAAAATCTACAGTTTTAAGTCTTTTTTGATGTCGGTATATATCTTCAGCTTTCATAGGCGACCCCAAATGTTTTTTTGCTTGGTGAAATGTTTGGAGTGATTATGTACATGTTGTCAGTACTACAAACGATTTATTTTGTGAAAAGTCTGTCAGGCCGAGCAAGACACATCTTACATGCTTACAGTGTGCAGAAGGCCCCATGCCTGCAGCGCATTCACACTGACATTCCAAAACTGTTCCTTTTTCTGTCAAAGAAATGTCAACTTTGTACATAAGACCAGTTTTCATTTCAGCCCGAACTTCAGCATGAATGTAAGTAACTGATGACTGGATGCAAGCTCTAACATAATTGACATATTTGTTCTGGTACAAATCTTTAGCTTTTTTGTCTATATCTTTGCTCATGGGATTCAAAAAGGCTGCAACCTGCTCTGTGCTGATGTTAGGTATATGTACTTCTATATGCAAGTCTTTGTAGTTAGTGATAGGTGGTAACTCCATTTTAAACTCCGGTGTTGCTATGTCTCCTTTGCCAAAGTTGTCATTTCGATCATACGACTCAAGTCTGAAATCATACATATTTTTTTTAATAGTCTAGTCATATAATATATATTAATAAAAACAAATTTTTATAGAGTTCGGTACTCCAGCAGATGGCGTGACGTTGTTGTTGTTTGTAGATTATAGTCACACGACACTTTCGCATATAGGTGACTACTGGACCGATTTATACTGACACCAGCGGGCCAGTTGTTAGTAAAGGGGAAAATAATATGATCACACGTTGACCCATCCGGGATTCGAACCAGCGACCTTTCGGTTACTAGCAAGACGCTCTTACCAACTGAGCTACCCGGCCCCACATGGCGTGACGCAACACGGTGTACAGTTATTACAAGGGGCTCGATCACGTAGGCCTATTTACTACCGGAAGTACGCTACCCTAGGCGCACTCTATCGGATTGTCTTCCCGAAGGTGGAGTTTTTTGGCTCATTGTGGGCTCAGCATGGGTACGCTGACGCTGGGCTCAGTTAGGCAGTGACCTCATTCTGCTGACGTTTAGCCAGTAACACCCACCCACGCCAGAGGGAGCCTCGTGTAGTCTAGATTTCCCGGGCTTCCGGCTGACCACAGGGCTAGATAGTCATTCTTTGTTTGAACCGCACAGGAGAAGGAGCAACGCTCTGATAGATCTCTCTACCTGAAGACTAAAGCAGGGACTGGTGAAATTCAATTCGACCTAGTTAGCCACAGCCTGACATTGCCAAAAAGGTAAATGATCTATCTTTTGTTTCATTGAGCTTTATTGATTGTATTGCTGTATTATATTTGTGAAGTTTTGCCCATGTTTAGCATTGTGAATGTTAGTCAAACTTTGCTTGACCACGTGGCGGACACGCAACCGGTTTCGACACCATGAAGTATCCCCTGCGGACCCACTGGTGTTTTTCCTATGTGTATAGTATTAATTACTTCTCTATGTGTGTAGTTTAGCCATGATATATATATATCTATATATGTATAGGAATTAGAATGGAGATTCCAGTGGACCACGGACTTAGCAGAATGTTCGTCGCTTATATATATGTGGATATATATATGGAGCTATCACTGAGGGCTGTTTCGGCCATCAGTGAGACGCTCTGCACACTCTTAGTGAACCGGTGTTGCAAAAATTCGTCTCATATTTTGCAGACGAGCAGGCATCGTTGGCCCGAAGCAGAAGGAAGACCATTAAGAGTCCACACTGACATTTGGCCTGCATTGGAGCCTCAAGCACTGAGCTACGATAGCCCACCAGTCTGCCAACCAGGAGAAGACACCACCACAACCCCGCTCATCTCAAGAGAGTTAAGTCATTTGAAACCGTGCACCAAAACTGCTATAGAAGGACATCAATAGTCCACTCTTCCAGAAAACTGACCAGTTGGACAGAACGCACCATTAGCCCAATGATGAGACATTAGCTGCATAGACCTATCAAGGAGCGAACTATTCGAAATGATATTTGGACATTTAAGCTAGTATAGAATAGTGATTAGAAGATTATGTATAGAGTATAGGAAATAAATGAAGACCACATGGGAAAAAGGGCACATGTCACATTTTCCAATTATTTGAGTTATGTCCCCTACTATATAAACATAAGCCTGAAGGTTAGCAAAATAGTAAAATCCAACCCAAAAAAGGAATTGTTGTTTGTGAAATAGGCCTTTTTCCCATTTAGCAAAATAGTAAAATCCAACCCAAAAAAGGAATTGTTGTTTGTGAAATAGGCCTTTTTCCCATTTTACAGTCTGGACTTGTGCCCTTTTTCCCCTGTATGCCTTTTCTTTGGGTGTTTCTGTAGCAGTACATAGGCCTTTTTTGGGTTGGATTTGACTAGGCGTGGTAATCCGTGTTCCGGCAGTGATTAAAACTTGGGGAGACGCGGTAAGACGCGAAAGTTTAGCGTTCAGTCACGGCCAGAGCACGGTCATTGGACGCATGTACCGCGTTGGAATCACGGGAAATAGCGTGTGTTTAGCGGCTTATCCCTGACAAATGGATTTTTCCACGTACATAGCACTACCTAACGACGTCTCGAACAAGTTCGAAATACGTCCCGATCACTGCCTAATCACTTCTGTATCACTTCTGATTTGCGGCATATAAATACCGTAACTGTGACTTGGGCCTGGGAGTCTTGGGGAGCCTTCGTCGACCTCTTCTTGGCAGAGGAACCCTTCTTTCCAGGCATACTGCAAATGACTGGAGGTGTTTTGTACAAGATCTGGATCGGTATAACTTGCCGCCTTTTCCCCCCTCGTTTTAGAACATGTGCAAATTTTTTTTTAGGCTTACACGTGGCTGGACGTGGTTAGCCGTGCATAGGCAGTGCTTCAGCAGTGGAACAGCCGCCGACGGCCATACCCCGTCCAAAGTACGGCCAAACCAAAATTGACCGAAAATTACCACGTACGACCACGTCCACCAGATTTTCCGAACTTTTTGTACGTGATCAAGACGTGAAGTGCTGTGTGACCGAGGCAATAAAGATGACAAATCTTAGAGAGTTGCGACCCCTTGTCTGAAGTAGCATGGCGGAAGGTTAGACTCATACGATTTTGTTTTATTACGGGTTGCACTATTTACTCGCCACCTCAAGCAGGAAGTCTTGTGAGAGTATCTAAAAATAAACTTCAATGTTTATTTTGGGGGTATACAATATATGGGTCATGGAGTCCTTTGCATGGAAACACACCGCGTCGTTTGAAGATAAGTATGGGCCAGAGACAACCCACATATGCCAATCTCATAAGCATTGTCATGTAGACTAACTTGACATTGTGAAGTGAAACTGGATAACAATGTATTTTACATGTTACAGACTATTGATATGATGATGATCATTGTCGTCAAGGTGGCAAGGTGGTGATTCGTCCCGCTAACGCAATAGGACGTTAAGCTTCGATATTCCCCCTCTCCTATAGGTTATACCATGCCTGATGGATGGGTCTAGGTCTAGCAAGACTGCGACAGACGGAAATAATTATTGGAAACACGGCGCAGCTTGGCCCGCGCACTGCTTTGACATTTCATGCGCCATTCTAGCTAGACGCACTTTAAAAATCAACACTGCATTGGCTTGAGGAGTTTTATTTGTCATCTATTTCTAGATTATAAGGATTTACTAAATATTCCAGGACAAAACTTCATCTAGCAATTATACAGCAGATGGCTGTAGATCCAAAGCAAGTCTGGCATATGCCTTACAGAAGTACAAGAAGTCTTTGACAGATGGACAGAATACTGTTCTGACCTTTACAGGTGCTACAGAAGACTTCTGGACATTTCCTATACCCAGCACATCACCAATGACGAAGTTTAACAGACCATAACACAAGCCATTGGACAACACGATGACCTGCTCACAGTGGTGAAAAAACTCCGATGGTATGGCCACGTCACCAGATCATCTGACCTTGCAAAGACCATCCTGCAAAGCACAGTGCAAGGAGGTAGAAGAAGAGGGAGACCGAAAAAGATATGAGAGGACAACATTCGAGAATGGACTGGTTTGACACTGAGCGAAGCCATAAGGGTTTCTAAGGACAGAGATAGATTAGGCAGGTTAAACGATCATCTGTGGTGCCCCAACTACATCCGAGTTACGGGAAAGGATAGGATACAATAGGCTGTAGAACGCAATAGGCACAGCCGTGGTAATTATTACAGCTATCATGTCCTACCCTATCCCGTAACTCGGATGTAGTTGGGGCACCACAGATGATCATTTAACCACCGTCCTCCATCTTTCTCGGTCCTCAGCAACCCTCATGGCTTTGCTCAATGTCGAATGTTGTCCTCCCATCTCTTTTTCGGTCTCCCTCTTTTTTACCTCCTTGCACCGTGCCTTGCAGGAGGTTCTTTGCAAGGCCTGATGATCTGGAGACGTGGTCATACCATCGGATTTTCCGTTTCTTCACCACTGTGAGCATGTCATCGTGTTTTCCAATGGCTTATGTGACGCTCTGTCGGACTTCGTTGTTTGTGATGTTTGAGGTACAGGAAATGCCCAGAAGTCTTCTGTAGCACCTCATCTCCATGCTTTGTATTCTTCGTTGTAGGTCAGCTGTGAGGATCCATGTTTCACAAGCGTATAGGAAGATGGAGATGACAAGAAAGCGCAGCAGTCTTACTTTGGAAGGTAGACTGATGGTCCTGTCTTTTCAAATGGGCTTCAACCTTGTCAGGGCAGCAGTTGTTTATGCGATCCTGGAGAGGACTTCCTGTCGGGACCCATTGTCTCATACAATGGCTCAAAAAATATTTGAAGCTATTGAGGGATTGGCCTTTGACTTTGATGTCCATGTTGATGCCAGTGGTGTTCTTGGTCATCCTTTTTTTTGGTCTTCTCTTCACTTATTTCCATTCGAAAGGCTATGGTCAAGCCTCTGTACCAGCTGTTCTTGTTCCTCTCCAGCCAATCCATCAATGTCATCCGCAAAACGGAGGTTGGAGATTGCTCTACCTCCTATGCTGACTGTACCTTCATGATCTGCAAGGGCATCTGACATGATCCGCTCCAGGAAGATGTTGAAGAGTGTTGGAGAGAGTAGGCATCCTTGACGCATGCCGATTGTTGTTCTGAACCAATTCCCGATGGCGCTGTTGTGGAGGACTGCACTGGTAGCCTTGTCAAACAGGCTTTTGATGACTTCAATAATGTTAGGACTGATGTTGTACACTCTCATGGTTTCCCACAGAGCTGCATACCAGACTCGGTCAAACGCTTTCTTGAAGTCTACAAACACATAACATAGATGTCGTTGGTGCTGTAGGTATTTCTCGCAGATTATTCTGAGGTTGAGAATGTGTTCAGTGGTACCTACCCTGAATCCTGCTTGTTCTTGAGCTATGATTTGTTCAGCTTGGGGTTTGAACCTGTTGAGTATTATTTTCAAAAGGACAGCTACATAAAAAAACGAAGTGTTTTAGAGAATATAATACAGTCTAGACAGCATGGAAGAAGAAGAAGAGGAAGAAGAAGAAGAGACAGTATGGAAGAAGAAGAAGAAGAAGAAGAAGAAGAAGAAGAAGAAGAAGAAGAAGAAGAAGAAGAAGAAGATGGAGAAAAAGAAGAAGAAGACGATGATGATGATGATGATTATAAATAAGAATAAGAAAGAATAAGAACAAAACGAAAGGATGATGATGATGATGATGATGATGAAGAAACGGAATAATAATATAGAAGAAGAAGAAGATATAATGATGATGATGATGATGATGATGATGATGATGATGATGATGATGATGATGATGATGATGCATGATGATGCTGATGATGATGATGATGCTGCTGCTGATGATGATGATGGGCAAACACACAACCACTTTGATACATTTCAACAGTGTTGAAACATTTGTTTTATTGATTTAAATTAACAGGCCGAACTGGGTTATCCTAAAACCAAACGTGGTCAATCAATTAATGTAGACTGGCCTAGTTACAAAAACAACAACAAAATATTCACCCTTTGTTGAAACCAACGGAACGTTGGAAGTGGTGTAAACAAACGTCAATTAGACCGATGCTATATGGATCTACGTCATAAATATGTTATTATCTAATTTTATATCACACGTATCATTATGACAACAACTGCAAAACAAAAAACAAACAAACAAAAAATCTGGAGGGGTGGGGATAGAGGGAGCGTGTTGAGTGTGTTCCATTTTCTATTGAGCATCCATTATCTCTTTCATTATCATGAGAACTTTGTTGATGTTGTTGTTGCTGTTGTATGGCAAGTTTTGTGGTGGCATACTGCATAACGTGCAACAACAACAACAACAACAACAAAATAAATAAATAAAAATCTCCAACTGGAGTAGACTTATTCTGTAAAGGCAATGGCTGATGCCACACGCTGTATCACAGGCGCTTGTATAGGGACACGCGAGTGCCTATGCCTGTGACGCGTTTCCATTCTGGTTATCTATAAATCAGATCGTGAAAAATACCATTCGAGGTCTATAGTCCTTGCTATCCAAAGTTTTGAATGTTTGTTGTTGTGGAAATGAACAACAAAAAATTCATCCAATACTATTATTAAAGAGAGCGAGGAAACCGGGGTACCCGGAGAACCACCTCCTCCCCCCCCTCCACCCCCAGCGAAGACAAACAGTAAACCCTGTATAAAATAGTATAGTGGCAGTCCATTCCATAGGTTGGAAGCTAGGCCATTAAAATCTCCGGTACTCACTACTCGAGTCCCATTTCTTGTGGCGAGACAACTGTTAACTGTGTTTTTACACCATCTTTTTTGTCTCACTACGTCAAGTGCTTCTCGCCAGTACCGCGTGTTCTACTGCCCAAAACAGCCGTTAACAAAAACGTTGGTCAACTCTGGCAGTATAGTTTATAAAACCATAAATTATACTGCTTGTATTCCTCATCTTGATATCATTGTCCCAGTTCATCACTCGCCTGCAAAACCTTTGACCTGTCTAATACCTTAACCCACTGAAGGAGTGTTCTCCGAAGACCAAGTGTGAGTCTGCTTTCTTCCCGCCTTTAAAAAAAAAAATTCTTTTCAACCATATAACATCATTTTGAAGGTAGCAGATGTAGTCCTCATACACTAGATGTGCAGGAAGGCCTGTGTTGCCTTTGTGAATGTGGTCAGTATTTGTTCATGTCCGGTGTATCGTTGCCGGGCACATGTACCGAGGACACGGAGGGCTGGTCAAACGACACGGTCCTGACCGTCATCTTTCCGCCGCTGGCCTTGCCTAGCTTGAGCCGTCTGTAATCCAGCAGCTATCACACACACACACACACACACACACACACGCATAAACACACACACACACGCATGCATACATAGAAGCCTTAAGTGACTGTGGTTAACGGAGTCATTCAGAATACAGAATACAGAATTTATTCCACTACGTGACATACCACAAGGAATTTGGCGGTAAGTAGGCCAAACACACACATTACATTACAATACATTATTATTGCTTTAAGTCCAGCGGACTCTTCCGAGCCAAATCAGGACCGGACAACCCCCGATCCGCATAAAAGATCTGCTGAAACAACCCTAGTGGTAAAACCGAAAGCTCTCCACCAGCAAGTCACTTTACAATAAAGACATCCCACGCAGGGGACGGCTGAGGCTTCACCCCAACTTATCGAACCCCCGTTTACAAAAACAAAATCGAATACAAACATCATTATAAATTATCAACAAAACACATACATATAAAATGCCTACATTGCTAAATAATAACATCATAGGAAGCCCTAGTGACCACCTGGCAGAAAGCGTCCAATATTCCCAAGCTGATCCAACAGACCTCATACACAAATAAGGAGTCTTATCCCGGAAGAGTTTTCAAGAAAAAAAAAGAAGACGATAGTATAGCAGATTGATAGAACAGAGCAGGAATGAGAAAGAGCAAATGAGAAAGACAGCGACAGTGGGAATTTAAAGCACTAAATTTCCAGAAAGTGGGGATACGATTTATACTGAAACCCCCGGCACCCCAACGGGGGTAACACACACACGCACCATCTCCATCAATTAAATATTCAATTCAAGTGCAAAGTATTCATGCTAAAATATGATGAGAGCTCCGAATGAGCTACCATTGCCGGGTGAAATGGCAGTGGGGGGGGGGGATGGTGTTACTCATTCCAGGGAAAAGGGTTAGAGACCTAAATCAACACTGCACCACCAGAGCAATCTCATAGTCATTAAAGTGGGACTGTATCCATAGTTGACAGGCTTATAATTATCTGGCGTGCAGACGCTAACTTTGGGTGTAAGAGAATTAGCCTAGTAAGCACGGCAAACGAACTAGACTTTTAAAAAAAATGCTGTTCTTAATATATTAGCGCAATTTCCAGCACACGAAAGCTGCTGAAGACAGCACCAAGATCCTGCCCATTGCTGGAGTCTAGTCAGGATCGAAACCAGGGCGCCTAAAGACGCATTCAACGTGCGTCTGAAGTCCAGGTCAAAACTGCGCAGAAAAACTTGTAAAGAAACGTCTCAAGCACAGTAAGAGATGACTGTCTGCTTATATATCCACCAGCACCTTGAGCAGAGACTGAGCTGGACAAGTTCTATTTAAGAACGATTAAATAAAATATATACGTACTTTTTTTAAAGGGAAGGGGAGAGGGGGGGGGGCAGGAGTGTCTGTCTAATGTTTTTACGATAATCAAATCTGTCCGACCATGCAAAAAAGTATTCTTTTGTAGGAATGTTGTGATTTATCACCCTTAGAATACCTACCTATACCAGCGTGAAAAAAAACAAGGAGTCACATAATGAATGACTCAATCCTTATCAGCGTGCATTGGAAGGTTTATGTCTGTTCCTAAGAGACTGGTTCTCTGCCGTTTGTATCGGCTGACGTCACAAGTAGGCTATATCAACTAACAAGTTAGTATCTCTCTTCTATGTCTCTATCGACGTGCGCGTACAACCGGTTGCTTCCCTTTACATGCTTTTCGCTCCATAGAGCGTCATCGGCCTGAAAGAACTTTTTAGAAACTTCAAAACCCAGGGGAATTATGGGTAGGGATGAAATGACGTCGGCCAAATCCTTCTTTCGTTTCTTTGCTCGAGCAAAGGCAATCTCATAGGTATGGAGCACTTCGTCCATTATAACTCCATCGCTGATAATACTGCTGACAAGTTTCTGCCTTTGTTCACTACCAGAAATAGGCAGTTCCTCTCCCAACTTTCGTTTCATTTCAGCGAGAACAGATTTCCCAGAATTCTCTATTCTATTTTTAGGTTTGGGATATTCCCGTCTCAGCATGTGGCTAAAACCAATGGCAACGGGACCACCGCACGTCGACTTGGGGCAATACGAGATACTAACTTGTTAGTTGATATACTTGTGCTGACGTGTAATGACTACGGTACGCTAGGAAGCTAGTGAGGGACGTTTTCAAGGGAGAGAATGTTTTTTTTTTTTTTTAAAGCTGCGTGCACACTTATACCAGAGCTTTCACCTCAGTAAGGGGAATTAATCACTTCTTCTAGCTTGTATATACCGTTAGAAAAAAACAAAACAAACTCCAACCCGCTGTAATATTTTTTAACAATATTGTATACTATGCACGCAATACCTCATCCAATTCAACTGATAACCCGTGACCACTGACCTTGGGCACGAAGACGAGAGTCTGGGTGACGATGGTGCCGACGATGACGATGATGGACTCAAGCAGGTAGGACACATCCGGGGACTGTCGCGTGCCTAAAACCAAGATGGCGCCCAGCCCGCCCAGCACCGTGCAGTTGTAGATGGACATGCCGATCCACTTGGAGTCGTTCAGCTCGGGGATCGTCATCTGCACAGATGCGACACCGTTCATTTACCACATTCGTGCTAGATTTAGGCTATGCTGTGGAATAGTAAAATGTTGTTCTATGAAAACAATGGGTTTTTCTTCCCTAGAGACGTGCTACGCATCTCTAATACAGTAAAACCTCCGTTTTACGACCTTTAAACTGCCATTAAAACGAGGTCTTAAATTAGAGGGGTCTTAAAAAAGAGGTAGGACATTTTCGAAAAAGACATTTAGAAAATTAATTAAAATAATTACATGTACAAAAAGTACACATAGTCTACCATTAAGTATAGGTAACACCTACCATCTTTCAGAAATAATTATATAGATTAAACTCTGTCTCACAACCAATACAGTCAAAAAAAGATCCGTAGGATCTCATCTTTGATATGATGATGATAATCATTATTGTCAGGGTGGCGACGTGGTGATCGTCCTGAACGCTGATGCAATAGGACGTTAAGCTTCGTTGTTCCTCCAATACAGTCAATATCTTCCTGTTCTTCATTATTTACAAAATAAAAAATCAATGTTGGTATGATAGTTGTTTAAAAGTGTATGTAAGTGCTGAGTGCATGTTTGGAGTTATAACTATTTATAAGATAACCCCATCAATATTGTTGTAATTATTTTTATTCAATCATTGAATAGTTGTGTGGTTTTTTTGGAAAGAAAGCGGTTATTTCTGTTTGTTTGCATGATCCGTGCATGTTCTCTTAGTATGTCACTTTGAACATCAGACAGGGTGTCGGCAAGATCTGACAAGCCCCTGCTCAGGGCAAATCTGGTCAGCTCTTCGGAGTATTTCAAGCTGCTTTAATGCATCGTCTGCTGTTAAAAGTTGTAAACGAAACTGTTTTCTTCAAGCGCACAAATATAGTACATTGCTTTGGAATCTGAATATTGTAGATGCTAGGTCGTAAAGTTTAATTATTTGAAGGTCGCAAGTCGCGTTTTAGAGGTTAGTCGTTTAAGAGAGGTCGTTTATATAGTACAAAGCATCGGTGAATTTTTTTCCGGTCGTATGTTGGAGGAAGTAGTTTAAGAGAGGGTCTCAAAACGGAGGTTTTACTGTATTAGTCTAGTACCGTGAAAGCAATACCCACGCTGTGTTATTGCGTGGAGGTCAGCAGGCAGTAGTACTCTCTCTCTCTCTCTCTCTCTCTCTCTCTCTCTCTCTCTCTCTCTCTCTCTGTGTCTCGCTCGCTCTATCTCTCGCTCTTTCTATCTTTTTCTCACCTTTCGCGTTTGCACAGCCAGGAAAGCGCCGAAGACGATGAGAACACCTTGCAGGGTGAAGAGCCCCAGCGTGAAGTGAACTTTGTAGGTGGAATGGCACACCAGTGTTTGGCTGATCTGCGTCGTGTCCATCTCTTCTATCATCTGTACCTGTAGTCATACAACACACGAATTCTCATGCGTCACGAGTATGACCTGTATTCGTGGGTACCTGCGTTGAACAACACTAGGTCATCATCCTCATCATAACCAAAATCAACATCATCATCATCATCATCATCATCATCACCATCATTACTACCGTCATTATCATCATCCTTATCGACAACACCTTCTCCATCATCATTATCATCGCTATCATCATCAACAATAAAACCTCATCACCCAATCATCATCATTATCAACAACACTCCCATCATCATCAGCAACAACAACAACACCCCCCCCCCCCCCCCCATTCATCCAAATCATAACATACGGAGTCAGTGATGTCGACAGGGCGGAGAGAGATGGTGTCAATGGAGGTCCACACCACTAACACCAGCATGTTGAGACCCACCAGTACGAATACCGTCATGAACAGCCGACTATCACTTAGGTCCTGTGTACATAACAACAGGGTTGTTTAGGTCAAATC
Source organism: Oncomelania hupensis (assembly GCA_036898135.1). Taxonomy (NCBI): domain Eukaryota; kingdom Metazoa; phylum Mollusca; class Gastropoda; order Littorinimorpha; family Pomatiopsidae; genus Oncomelania; species Oncomelania hupensis. Next base: position 68,430,360 of record CM072515.1, read on the forward strand.
TTCGTGGTCGTTAGTGTTAATATAAAAATAAAATGTTCCTTAAATAATGATGTTGTAACTGTCACAAGCAGACCCGTTTACCCCGCACTATTTGAGCTTTTGCTTGTTTAGCAGTAGTAAAACTTAGAAGGTTACTGTAGTCTATAGCAGACGATTAAGGTATAACTGATGTGTACACACACACTGCGAGCTGACGCGAGCAGTTTAGTGACATCATCGCGGCCTACGATCGAGTTTTGAACTTTATATCCACTTAGATTGTTTCAGCTAATCGGGACACAGGTAGAGGGTTAGAACCAGTTCTGGCTGATTCAGTCAAAGCCAAGTATAGGTCAGTTGTGTGGAAAGCTCTGAGCAGTACACAGTTACCCTCGAGCAGAGAAATATCTCCACTGATAGAACAGGGAAGCAGTGCTTGTTGAATATTTGAATTCAATCAAGAAGCCATGGGCCTGACATTGTCGAACAGATAAATGAACATACTTCTGTTTCATCGTGATGTATTTATATTATTGTTGAAATTATGTTTGTGGAATTTGCTATGCATAGATTTGAACTGTTAGTCCGACTTTGCCTTGTCACGTGGAGAACGTGTCAAGCACGACCGGGTTTGACGCCATGTTGTATACCAGACGGAACCACTGTTGTTTAACCTATATGTATGCTTGCAGACCAGTGGCTGTACCAGTGAAGGTTTATAATATTATTAATTCTTTATGTGCATAGTAGCCACGATGTATATTTATGTATGTATAGGAAATTAGAGTTGAGATTCCAGTGGACCACCGACTTAGCAGAATGTTCGTCGCTTATGTATAGAGATGTGGAGCTATCACTGAGGGCTACTTTGGCTTTCAGTGAGACGCTCTGCACAGACCTATTATTCAGGGTTGCGCAGAATTTCGTCTCATATGTTACAGACGAGCAGGCAGGATATCGTGAGCCCAACTCAACAGAAGAGCAGAACCTAATCTACGATTCGAGTTGGCTGCCGAGGCATCTACAGCATCGTGCGCAGATAGCCCCAAACGTCGTACCAAAAGTCAAAGACTACACGGCGACCCAGCGTGTACCAGAAGCTACCTCAATGCAGCGCTTCACCCACGCATCCATTCAGTTAAGTGCCCAGGAAACAGTGCACTAAAACTGTAGCAAAAGGACCACAGTAGTCCACTCTTCATGAACGCTAGTAGCCAGTGCTCTATGAAGAAAAACTAGCTGCCTAGATTATCAGCGAGCGAAACATTCGCATTGACAATTGAACTTTTAAGTTAGATTCGTACTGCGAAGATCGTGTATAGAGTAGAAGAAATAAATGTGTGATTTTAACTGTTATCAAGTGGCTGGACTACATATGATTCATAGCCGTGTGAAAGCTAGTGTGTGTTACACTCGGTTTGATGTTGGTGTTTTCTGTCAGTATCTGATTCAGCCCCAATGCTGAATTCCTGATAGGGTGTAACTCAGATTCGTTTATTCACGCAACCCGCTCAAGCAGCATACAAGTCACAAAGTCGACGTATGAAGTTTTCCACTTTTATTCAGCACACATCAACAACTGCATACAATTCTCAACTCAACTCAACAACTTTCAAATTTACTTTCCAGCTTCACTATCAACAACAACTTTACTATCTCAACAACAACTCGGCACACGATTAAATAACCTCTCTCTCTTCCGGAAGAATTTCGAACAATGTAGAAATGACGCACTGCCACCAATCGAATAAAAGATCGTCATCACTGACTTACGGTCAATACATATTTTTATATCTTCCAGAACGACCTCTTGCTTCGACATGTATCGGGAAATTTCTATCAAGAGTAAACACGCATATCCAGAAGATTCTCAAATAATATCGACTAACGCAAATCATCAACGTTATACAAAGCCTCTCCTAACAACAATGCAAACTCAAATCAAAGGTAAATAAACTCCATTATTGAATACTTTGCAAATCGAAACGATTAGATCTATCGTACACGCTTCCGACATACTTTCGTTCGCGTTTCAACGTAACATAACCCCCCACTCAAGAAGAAATTTACCCAATTTCTTTCAACAACGTTGAAACGTAATGCACAAACAAAGTTCAGAATTAAAACTTATTTCAGTCTGTCTGAACACTATCAACGTTCTCAGTTCATTCACACAGAGTCAATGGTTTTCATCTTCAAATCTGCCATTACCAATATCCTTAGTTCGTCCACACAGTCAATGTTCTTTCGTTCGCAAGGAATCGACGACCTCGTCAGTTGCGGTCGTCATCGGCCCAGGGTCAAAGACGATGATCACGTGGGCTTTCCTGGAGTCAATGCATCCTCCGTTGTCTTCTTCTTCCGTTGGATGTCCGACGCAGTCGACGTTGTCAGCTCCCAGAATGCATTCGGTGGGTCTCACGGTCAGGTTGGCTTCTGCGGGACGGTGTAACAGCTCCCTCAAGGTCTGCAGATGCTCCTTCCAGGTCTGGGTGTGGACTTCATGTTCGACTAAAGTCGTAGAGCCTGGGACATCACTGAAGCTATGGGGAAATTCCCCCATAAGGTCCTTGAGCTCCAACTTTTGACCTTCCGTCAAGCTCGGTCCTAGCTTAACATCACCGATGCCTTCTTTGCTGTGGAAATCTCCCAGTTCCAACAGTTCTTCGCTGTCAAAGCTGTCGTCGGTCACGGCTGCTGTGGCTGCGTGCACAGTCTCTGATGGCCTTTCCACGTACAGCTTAAGGAGGTTGGCGTGGTATATCTTGGAGTGCTGGCCGACCTTCACCTTGTAGTCGTTGATCCCCACCACGGTCTCCACTTCGTACGGGCCTTTCCACTGCATCAGCAACTTATTGTGATCAGTAGGTAGCAGCACCAGCACTTTGTTGCCAGGTTTAAACTTCCTGTTCACAGCCCTACGGTCATAGTAGTGCTTTCCACAGTCTTGGGACTTCTTCAGGTTTTCTCTGGCTATCTCGAGAGTCTGCTCCAGCTTCTCCCGTAGCTCAAACACGTACTGGTAGCTGTTCTTCATTTCTGGGGTGTCCACTTCTTTCGTCCACAGTTCTTTTAAGATGTGCATCGGCCCTCGGATGGTTCTTCCGTACAGCAGCTCGAACGGAGAAAAGCCGGTGGACTCCTGCGGTACTTCTCTGTAGGCGAAAAGTAAGGCGTTGATGTAGCGATGCCATTGTCTGGGCTGCTCGCTGCACAGTTTCTTCAGGGTGGACTTCAGCGTAGCATTGAACTTTTCGACAAGCCCGTTGCACATCGGATGGTAGGGTGTCGTAGTCAAATGCCGGATGCTCAGCAGTCTGTTGACCTCCTTCATGCAGTCAGAGACGAACTGCGTCCCGAGGTCTGTCAGAATTTCTTCAGGCACTCCAAGTCTACTGAACATGTCCACCAGTGCCTCTGCTACAGTTTCAGTGTCAATCTTCTTCAGTGGCACTGCTTCTGGGTACCGAGTCGCATAGTCCACTAAAGTCAGTACCCATCGATGACCTTCTTCACTCGGAGGTCTTATTTCGCCGATTAAGTCTAAGGCCACCCTCTTGAAAGGTCGGTCGATCAGAGGCATCCTCTGCATAGGCACTTTCGGGACCCTTCCTCGAGGTATAGTCTTCTGGCAAATGTCACATGATCGGCAGAAACGGCTGACGTCCGCATGAAGTCCTGGCCAGTAGAATACCGCCTGGATTCTATCCGACGTCTTCTTGATACCCAGGTGACCTCCCATGATTGAGTCATGCGCTACTTCTATCACCTGGCGCCTTAGGGGTAACGGTACCAAGACTTGACGTAGTGGTTTACCTCCGCTGACCCTCGGGTGCTGGAAGATTCGATACAGGATCTTGGCCTTCACCTCAAAGTAGACCGTACCACTGCCTTTGGTCACGTGGTCTTGGCGGTTCCTGTACTTGTTTAAAGTACTATCAGCTTCCTGGAGCTGGATCAGCTTATCTCTGTCCACGATGGCAGCTTTAGAGTTGTCGGCGACCTTCAGTGGCGTAGACGTCTTGTCTCTCTTGGCCTGGGCCCTGGTAGTAACAGCACCGACGATCTCTGGTCGGCAGGGCTGAGCCGGAGTAGCCACATTATCCCGTAGCAGCTCTGTAAGGTCTCCATCGGGAAATGGCAATGGATCCTCCTCCACAACTTCGACGCGTTGGGTTGAGGCAGGACTCCACTCTGGATCGGGGTCGTCGGGTCGTCTCGCGCCGTCGATATTCCCGATCATCAAATCATACAGCGGCTTCTTCAGGCAAACCGCTTCGACTTCGCCTATGTAGAAAGGGGTGTTGACATGAATTTTTGCAACTGGCGCTTTCACACATTTGCTGTCGGCCATGAGTGTCCATTTAGAATCGCCAGTGAACTGTTCTTTAGCGATTAGGTCTTCTCTGACGATGACCCCACTACAGCCAGAGTCTCTTAAAACAGTCACTTCATGATTTCCGACGCGTCCCTTGGAAACAGGCATGTTCTGTACGGTCACAGCTGCGCTGGCGACGACGGGGATGGATTTCCCGTTGGCAAGGAGAAGTTGGCCATCAGTCATGCACTCTTGCACGTCCGCAGGGGTAGCTGTGCGCTCGGTTTCACTCGGAAGAATGACGCTCCCGCCGCACACTTGATGGTCAGATCTACTGTTTTGCCGTTGATTGGAGAAACGTCTCTGTCGGTTGCCCACCGCTGCATTGTCCGTACTGCCCCGCTGTCCACTACTTTTGTTTTGAGGACAGTTAGCCGCTCTGTGGTCTGTAGCGTTGCAGGTGAAACAGCCTCTTGAATGCCCTTCCCTGGGAGGAGGCGTGGAGTTCGTGTATCTCTGGCTCGTCTGACTCCCCTGGATCTGGTTCCCATGGCTGTCAGTTTTCTGAAATGGTTTCGTCGCCTTGGGTGACCCCAGGGTTTTCCCATGAGCGATGAGATATCTTTCAGCAGCCTCAGTCACATCTTTAAGCGTCTGCAGCTTTTGTTCTTCTAAGTGGGTCGCTAGGTCCTTGTGACAGGCATTGAGAAATTGTTCCTTCACGATCAGGTCATGGAGACTGTCGTAAGACTTGCTTTCGCCTGATAACTCCACCCACTTGTGTAGATATGACGACAGGCGCTCCACAAACTGCTTTGGCGTCTCGTCTGACTTAGGCCGGCATTCACGGAAGCGTTTACGGTAGCCCTTCTCTGTAAAGTTGTAGCACTGCAATAGGGCCTCTTTCAAGACGTCGTAGTTTTTGGCGTCATCGTTCGACAGTCTGGTGTAAACTTCGAGAGCTTGCCCCGTCAGAAGTGCACTCAGTCGAATTGCCCAGTCTTGAGGTTGCCAGTTAGAGCTTTCAGCGAACCTTTCGAATCTCGCCAGATAACTGTCAATCTGGTCCTTCCCGTCGACGAAAGCTGGCAATTTTGGAGCCGTGTTGTCACTGATAACTTGTGGCGCACGCTGCTGTTGCTGGATGCGCGCCAACTCTAGTTGGAACTGCCGATCAGCTTCTCTTTCCTCACGCCTGCGCTCATCTTCTCTTTCTTTACGCTGTTCTTCTCTTTCTTGCCGCTGCTGTTCAATTTCCAGACGCTTCAATTCTAATTCTCTTTCTTCACGGCGACGCTGCTCTTCTAATTCTCGTTCTTCACGGCGACGCTGCTCTTCTACTTCTAGACGCTTCTGTTCTAGTTCTATTTCTTTTTCTAGACGCTTCTCTTCCAATTCTCTTTCTCGTATTCTCTCCTGAGACTTGACGTACTCCGTCAGCTGCTTGCCTTTTAGATTCAGTTCAACCCCTTTCTGCCAGAAGTCAGCCATCTTGATGCTTCTGGAAAGTTCTTTTCTAGAAGGTTCTTTTCTGGAAAGTTCTTTTTCTAGAAAGTTCTTGACTGTAGAGTTCTTTTTCTGGAAAGTTCTTGACTGTGCTGTACCTTTCTAGACTGTTCTAGAACAGCACGCTTTCTGCAGTAGCGCTGATGCTTGTCACTAGTCGCCTTCGCTGACGCAGGCCCCGCTGTCCTCGTCGTATGCGACGCTGCACCACGCTGGTGTTGATGTATACGCTCCTGTGCTGAAGTAGACTCGACGTCCGCACGTCGCTCTCTCTAATACTGGCGATGTAGCTCCGAGACTGTCCCTCGACGTAGTCCTGCGGCAGCCACGTAGTCCTGATCTGTTGTTCGCTCACGAAGCAACTCTTCAGCGACCACACGCCCTTGCAGTCAACCCGAATCTATCGGATGTAGTCCCAGTATGTTGGCCCCTCTCGACGCAACTTGTTGGCGGCTACCCTCGATGACTGCCTCTCGTAACGTTGACTCGCTTGTTGTAGCAGTTGAACCCTTGGCTTTGGCGTGAATCCCGGCTTGGCCCCCAAAATGTTACACTCGGTTTGATGTTGGTGTTTTCTATCAGTATCTGATTCAGCCCCAATGCTGAATTCCTGATAGGGTGTAACTCAGATTCGTTTATTCACGCAACCCGCTCAAGCAGCATACAAGTCACAAAGTCGACGTATGAAGTTTTCCACTTTTATTCAGCACACATCAACAACTGCATACAATTCTCAACTCAACTCAACAACTTTCAAATTTACTTTCCAGCTTCACTATCAACAACAACTTTACTATCTCAACAACAACTCGGCACACGATTAAATAACCTCTCTCTCTTCCGGAAGAATTTCGAACAATGTAGAAATGACGCACTGCCACCAATCGAATAAAAGATCGTCATCACTGACTTACGTCAATACATATTTTTATATCTTCCAGAACGACCTCTTGCTTCGACATGTATCGGGAAATTTCTATCAAGAGTAAACACGCATATCCAGAAGATTCTCAAATAATATCGACTAACGCAAATCATCAACGTTATACAAAGCCTCTCCTAACAACAATGCAAACTCAAATCAAAGGTAAATAAACTCCATTATTGAATACTTTGCAAATCGAAACGATTAGATCTATCGTACACGCTTCCGACATACTTTCGTTCGCGTTTCAACGTAACAGTGTGACAGTGATCTTTTACCATTTTTCTATTTATCTCTGTACCCCAGCCTTAACACAGACCGAGCTAAACAAATAAATGTATTAAAGTAATTCACAGGGTGACTCACTAGCGGTTCCCATAGAATAGACGTGAGGGTTACAGCATTCCATTGTGCAGAGCCCAGCAATAATAAAACCCCACGTTACAGTAACTGGAAATTCTACAAGAATTCTTTTGAAGCAGATAAGGGTAAGATTTGAGGTATAATGTGGTAGGGAAAAAATACAAAACAGTACACATATCTACCTTTCTTACTTTGGAGAGTTTCTTGCTGGCTGTCAGGACCTCATAGACGCGCCACGTCTTAGCGAACAGAGCCCCGTAACCCAGAGAAAACCCCAACACTAGCAGGAACAGGCGAATCTGCAAATGATGATGGTGATGATGATAATGATGATGGTGATGATGATGATGATGATGATGATGATGATGATGATGATGATGATGATGATAGCAATACTTTATTGTATAGAGCGCATTACCAAACAAGAGTCTGCTCAAGGCGCATCAAAGACAGGCACAAACTGGCTTACTGACAATAGATTAAACAAGCATTTGCAAGGCAGAGTCTACATCTGAATAGGTACACTCAATGTTCACGCAGTTGTTCGTGCGGGTCTTCAAATGTTATCAGCAATCCCGTCGTACTCCTCTATCATCATCATCATCATCATCATCATCATCATCATCATCATCATCATCATCATCATCATCATCATCATCATCATCATCATAATCATCATCATCTTCATAATCGTCGTCATCATCATCATCATGTTCTACATGACAAATACTGTGTATCCAGAGTTCACGGTCAAAGTTTACGTCCCTTATCATCATCATCCTCATGAATCATCACCATCATGAATCATCATCATTATCATCATCATTGTCGTCGTCGTCGTCGTCCATCATCATCATCATCATCATCATCATCATCATTATCATCATCATCATCATCATCATCATCATCATCATGGCCTACGTGACAAAGACTGTGTATCCGTCCTCCACGGTCAAAGTTGACGTCCTCCAGTGCCACGGTGGAGAGGAAGACGATACAGCCCACCATGATCAGGTTGTTGATGTTGGGTGACGACATTCGAATCACTCTGCACGCACCATCACCATATCCATCATCATCATCATCATCATCATCATCATCATCATCATCATCATCATCATCATCATCATCATCATCATCATCATCATCATCATCATCATCGTCATCATCATCATCAACATCATCATCGTCGTCGTCGTCATCATCATTATCATCATTATTATCAGCAGCAGCAGCAGCAGCATTCCACCAAGGTATCAGTAGTAGTCTAGGTACTAAATTCTGCACCCAATCTGTGGAACGCTCTTCAGTTGAGACCGTGACAACCGAACTAGAAAATAAAGGAAGAAAGGAAAGAATACAAAATAATGTACCTCTAATTTTCCCCAGAGCTGGAATCATACTTTTTGTGTGAAAATATTTATATTTTCATTTATTCATCCATTGATACTGCCGTGATCCATCATTTTGCTTATTAGGAGAATGAAGAATTGACGTAGAAGATACACGTGTACAGAGCACAAGAGCCATACCAACAGAGACCACCTTTCAGAGAATGACATAGTATACAAGTCATGACGCCTATAATGAACGAAAATGACGTGGTACACAAGTCATGACGCCTGTAATGAATCAGAATGACGTAGAACACAAATCATGACGTATGTAATGAATGAGAATGACGTTTACACAAGTCATGACGTATGTCGTGAATGAGAATGGCATAGTACACAAGTCATGGCGTATGTAATTAATGAGAATGACGTGGTACACAAGTCATGACGTAAGTATTAAATGGCAATGACGTGGTCCACAAGTCATGACGTATGTAATGATTGAGAATGACGTGGGACACAAGTCATGACGCGTGTAATAAATCAGAATGACGTCGTATACAAGTTATGACGTATTTGCATTAAGCATGTCTAGTTTTAGTACCTGACAAGTCTGTGCTTGATGTTGAAATAGAGGAAAGCCGCACTTTGGAGCACGCCCAGAGAGGCCAGTGCACACATGGCGATATACAGTTCCATGGGGATCGGGGTCAAAACCCTCACAACCTGAGGACTGTCAAAGGGCTTGCTTCCGCCTTAACATAGCAACACACGCAAGTTTCATATTTAAAGTGAGTCTGCCAGAGGTCATTTCTTAAAATTCAAACTGGTACACTACATAAATTACTGCATTATGAAGAGATTGCCTGTAACATATATTTATATTTTTAAAAAGTAGTACATTCGTGTTTTGTCTGTGACCACTAGCCAATACATGTAATGACTACACTTTCCAGTCAATACGTGTATTGTATGGAATTTGACCCACTTCAAAATACACATTGACTGACTGTTCATTTTAGTCAATGCGTGTTTCGCTCAGTCCAGTTTTCTGATAACGTATCAGAGCTGCACATGCGGGCGTAGAGCATTATTACACATATATGTGATGAGCTCAGATCATAAATCTTGAGATGTGTTAATCGGCACGTAACTGATTAGGTTCAATGTCTTGTTTGAAAATAAATCACTACGACTGCAGTGAAAATCTCGTGATGACGATTGCGATTTCAAACAAAATACAAACCACAATTCCAGACAAAACTACGTCGATCATTCATTCCAGCCTTGCTTTGCCGGCTGATCACTACAAATGATGGATATGAACGAAAAAGAACAAAAGATTTTAAACAAGCTGCGTGGCAGAAAGCAGAGAGTTGTGGTCAACGGACAAGCTTCTCCATGGGTAGATGTGACGAGCGGTGTTCCACAAGGATCCATTTTGGGGCCGACCATGTTCCTGGTGTTCATTAATGACTTGGAGGACGATATGCTGACCAGCGTTCTAAAGTTTGCTGATGACACTAAGATCTACGGCGACGTCTCCGACCCAGCGGGGAGCGACAAACTACAGCATGACCTTAAGGTAGCAGAAATGTGGTCAGAGAAGTGGCTGATGCAGCAGTGATGGAGATCACGTACAATCGTACGTGTTTCACGTACTGAGTTGGGAAATCACGTAACGAAAATGTAATAAAAGGGTATAAACACGCACACAGTCAGTGCCAAAGGGGTATGAAAACGTAAAGCTAAGTTGCTGGGAGGTATCATCAGGTACAACTATTTCGGTCGTGCGTACAGCTTTCGCTCGATTTGGATCGTGTGCCTGTGCGTCCTGTGCGACCGCCTACCCCCCTCTCTCCCCCTCCTATTCATTCTGTCGCTTCCGAGAAACAGCCAATCATATGCACTATTTTTTCTCGACGCTTTTGATTGGCTATATAAGACTGACAACAACCCAACATTAAACATGGCCGACAAGCAGCGATCTGAGGGGAAGCCGAAGAAAAGGAAAAATAAAGCAGACAAAACTAATTGCTCAAAAAAACTAAAACAAGATGAAGGAAAAGAAAAACAAACTTTTTTGTCAGGCTTTGGCTTTGAGTGCTCGGTAAGAGAAGAAAAAGGTGAGCCACAACCGGGCCCGGCTGAAGAAACTCAAACTGATGAAAAGACTTTCCACGCAAAGTGTTTATTACGTATGTTGGTGTACCCCCTAAAAAACTGAAAGGGGGTATAAAAAAACCTTGTTTGCAATGAGGGTATGAAAACCCCCACATGTTTTGGTTGAGGGTATAAATACCCCTAGCTTAAAAACTTTCTCCATCACTGTGCAGTATAACGTGGACAAGTGCAAGACTGCATGCAGGCCGTAAAAACACTTGTCATGTTTACACGCTGGGAGTAGAAGAACTTGGAACAGTGGGGGAAGAAAGGGACCTAGTCGTCATCATGCACAGGTCACTGTCGGTCAGTCGCCAGTGCTGCGAGGCAGCAAAACGAGCCAACAGAGCAGTGGGGCAGATCATGCGAACAGTCACAGCCAGAACTAAGGAAGTTATTGTCCCATTCTACAAATCAATTGTACGACCACACCTGGAGTATTGCATCCAAGTATGGCGACCTTACCTAAAAAAAAAGACATCGCAGAGTTGGAAAAGGTGCAGAGGAGAGCTACGAGATTGATCACAGGGATTGGTCACCTGCCGTACGATGAGAGACTGACTTTTTGCAATTTGCAGAAATTAGAAGAAAGGAGAGACAGGGGAGATCTCATCGAGACATTCAAGATCATAAAGGGGCTTGAAAAAGTTTCTGCTGACAAATTTTTTACTTCATGCCAGTCATCATTCTACCATAGAGGTCACAGCAGCAAACTGTTCAAAGATAGGTCTAGACTGAATCTCAGAAAGAACTTTTTTTCACAAAGAGTTGTGAACCCATGGAATGCACTGAAACAATCAATTGTTGAAGCTGAAACCGTCAACCAGTTCAAGAACCGCTATGATAAAGAGACAGTTAAGGGGGTTAAAATAAGTTCTCAAACTTCCTACCCCGTCGGCCGCGCTCACTGGCCACTCGGGTAAATTCAGGTAAATTCAGGTAAAGCTGGCCGAAATTCTACCAACGAAAGATTCCAGTTGCCAAGGCGAAATATTACGACTTTTACACGTATTTATCACTAGTCGATTCAGCCCCGATGCTTGAATCTTGATATGTGTAACTCGAATTCGTTTATCCACGCAGCCTGTTCACTCAGCAACAAGGCAGGAGTCGTCGTTTAAAGTTGTTCAACTTTATTCAGCAAACACCAACTGCATACAAGATCGCTTTCAAAAAATCACTCCCAAAATCACTTTTTCAAGCAGACAGTGCATTACTTATATAGCCTCTCTGCAATCCAGTAAGGCTTAGAACATTCCAGAATGACGCAATAATACCCAATCAAAATAAAACTCGTCCCCAGAACTGTCTTACGACGTAGAACATTCCTCAGTTTAGAAGAATTCCCTAGCTTATACCAGATAAGTCTGGAATTTTCGATCGATAATAAGCAAGTACTTCCAGAAACATCTCAACGATACTACAACAATACCGGTCGACAAAATTATGAACATTATACAAATTTTTTTCTAGCAACAGGCAGAATCAAGTCAAAGGTAAGAACACGCAATCATTGCATGTTTTGCAAATTAAAACGTTTGGAACTATAGTGCGCGTCCCAATCATAACAACGACACGGACTCTCTCTCGGCAATAATGGTATGGCCTTCCTCCCCGATGGCATTCAAGAATTAGATGTAACTGACAGTGAAACAAAGAGAGAGAGAGAGAGAGAGAGAGAGAGAGAGAGAGAGAGAGAGAGAGAGAGAGAGACGGAGAGAGAGAGACGGAGACAGAGACAGGGACAGAGAGGGACAAAGAGCAAAAGTTGTAAATTTAAATGTGTACATTTTCAGCTGAGAGAAAGAAAGAAAGAAAGAGAGAGAGAGAGAGAGAGAGAGAGAGAGAGAGAGAGAGAGAGAGAAAGAGAGAGAGAGAGAGAGAGAGAGATTTAAATTTAAGTGTGTACACTTTAAGCTTATTTTTAATGTTTACTAACTTCTACTTAACATGGTTTAGTTGTGTGGATGTATCATTGTGAGTGTGGGTATTACACTAAAAGAACAACAAATGATTGTGTGGTCATTCATTTATTCATGTTTAAAACCAGTTGCAATTTAAATGCCGAATGTTCAGTCAATTCGTGTATTGACCAGAGCATTTTTTTTTAAAGACAATACACGTTTTGGTTGACAATTTTAGTCATTACATGTATTGGCTAGTGGTCACAGTCAAAACACGAATTGACTAATTTCTTAAACAATACACGTATGGACTGAATACACAGATTGCAGGTAACATATACACACTAGTGGGATCAAAGCTCGCCAATAAGTGTGCAAACAGATCAAAATGACATCAGTTCAGTTCAATGGATAGATTTACGTCCCCGGACACAGTGCGTATAGGGGACAAATGACATCATTAGAGCTTAATTGTATTTATAGTCTTTGATGAAATTGGGTTCCCCGTCATCTCGCGAGTCTAGCATTAAAGCTCTCCTTGATACAGTCATTACACGTCGCTCAATACCGCAGGCGCACAATACTCCCGTTTTATTAAAACTAGTAAATGTTAATCTGATAATCAAAGTCCTATCCTATCCTATCCTATCCCATAACTCGGAGGTCGTAGGGGCACCACAGATGATCGTTTAACCAGCGTACTCCATCTTTCCTTGTCCTCAGCAACCCTGATTGTTTCGCTCAGTGTCAAACCAGTCCATTCTCGAATGTTGTCCTTCCACCTCTTTTTGGGTCTCCCTCTTCTTCTACCTCCTTGCACTGTGCCTTGCAGGATGGTCTTTGCAAGACCTGATGATCTGGTGACGTGGCCATACCATCGGAGTTTCCGTTTTTTTCACCACTGTGAGCAGGTCATCGTGTTGTCCAATGGCTTGTGTGAGGGTCTGTCAGACTTCGTCGTTGATGATGTGCTGGGTATAGGAAATGCCCACAAGTCTTCTGTAGCACCTCATCTCCATGCTTTGTATTCTTCGTTGGAGATCTGCTGTGAGGGTCCATGTTTCCCAAGCATTTAGGAAGATGGAACCAAAGTAAGTTTGTTATAATTTTGTATACGTATTATATTAGTATGTTTGTTAAAACTGCGGTAGGCGTACTTACCTCTCCAGTAGATGTCCACATCAAACCATTCCATGGATTTGTCTGTGTAAGTGCCTATTGGAACGTACCCCACGTCACCTGTACAAATAGCATTATAGAAAAAAAATCAATTAATATAACATGTAACATAAATCTAACGATTGACATTATATGATCAAAGGAAGTCTCCCTACTTATTATCACAGGTCTTCGATATGACTGATTTTATACTTCAAAGCGTCACTTTGATCTAAAAAGTAAAGGTCAAGGTCAAAGATTTTCCCTGTAACCATTCGGTCGTAGGAAAAAGAGGCGCTATGGCTATCTCTTTTCTCAAGGCCAGCTTTTTGCAGTATCTATTTCCTTCCTTGCTCATTTCTTCACGATTTCTTTTCCCCTGATGGAAGTATTGACTTCTTGTCGATACGTATCAGTATGTAGAAAACAGCTACATTCACGTCTTTATTTATTTAATCGTTCTGAGATAGCGCTGGTTTCATCTCAAGAGCTGCTCAAGGCGCTTGTCAAAAACAGAAACTAGCACAAGCCGCCCGAGGCGCCCACTTGCAGCCTTGAGCACCTCGTCTGACGCCCAGAAACAACTGAGCACAATCCTGGGCGAATGTGTATGTGGAGGAGCGACTTTAGTTTGTGCTTGCTGGGTGTGGAATATTTGTGTGGCCGGCGCTCGCCCGTCTAGGATTTAAAAGTCAAAGTCAAAGTCAAAGTCAAAGTCAAAGTCAAAGTCAAAGTAAGTCAACGAATTCTTTATTCCACACACGCACACAAAAAGGAAAACAAATCATTCAAATCAGGATCTTTACAGTCCATGCTATGTTAATGTCTAGACCTCGGTTGGTGTATACTCTCATCCGAAAGACTAAACCTGCATGCTGTGGCCATGTACCTGCTGTGATGTTGTAGATCCTGAACTGATAGGCGATGATGGAGGGGACCCTGTCCTGAGTCTCATCGAAACTGACGAATCCTGATATGCCGTGGTACTGCGTTCGCTTCATGTTGCGATAGATCGTTTCCCCAAACTTGCGGTCGTGGTAGTTGAACTTGCCCAGCACGTCCGGTCCGCTGCCTGAAAGGTGAAAGACTTGTGTGTGACTTACTCGTGAAACCTGCAATGCTAGAACGCTGTGCAGAAAGCTGCCTATACAGAAGAAGAAGAAGAAGAAGAAGAAGAAGAAAAGAAGAAAGAAGAAGAAGAAGAAGAAGAAGAAGAAGAAGAAGAAGAAGAAGAACGGCAACAATAACAACAACAACAATAACAACAGGTAAAGGTAAAGGTGGTCCCATAGCCTTGTGGCAGTAGGGAAGGGGCGTGATGATAGAGATCACACTTATCTTGGGCCAGCGTAATGAGGGTGATGCCCATCTCTCTCCCTCGCTGCTTTACCTTCCCCACCCTTAAGAGAGTAGGTACTCAGTCACAGTTGAGTCAACTGGGGCGTTGTTATTTGTCGCTTCACGTTTTGCGGTCACCCATCCAAGTGCTAACCGCACTGGACGGTGCTTAACTTGCGACACAGTAGCGAGTGCTCCAACCACTGCGCTATCCGACACCCCTCAATAACAACAACATGACGAAAAAGAAGAAGAAAAACAACAACAACAACAACAACAACAGCAATAATAACAACAGCAACTACAGGCACTGTTTTATGTTTTAAAGTTTAGTCTATACTGCCTGTCACAGACCAAAGCGTAATTTGTAACAGGCTTACCAACTATTCAACTTGAGTTTACTTCTCTTGCACTGAAGGAAAGAACTGTTTTAATATTTGAAACCAACTCGATGACCTGTATTAGTAAGAATTCAGCTTTAATCGTCGGTAGTAGGCAAGAGAAGGGTGCCGACCGTTTTGTTTTGTTTGGGCGTGGGTGGGGCTAGGAAGACACAAGAAAGAAAGAAAGAAAAAAAGAAAGAAAGAAAGAAAGAAAGAAAGAAAAAAAGAAAGAATAAATTAGGACGTGAAGCTGATATATTCTGTGCCCAGTATTTGAGTTTTACCGTTGGCCATCATCTCGGTGAGAGTATTGTTGAGTGCCATGGCCACTGCCCAAGTAGACTCGTAGGCCAACGGCGCTCTCTGCTGGCCAGGCTCAATGTACACGTTGTCGCCGCTGTAATCCCGCGTCCGGTGCCACCAGTCCGCCATGATGACATCGCACTCCGTCACGTTCTGCCGTTGCTCTAGGCACACTTCCTGCTTGTGAGCCAGCACCTGTGACAATGGAGGACGTCGGTTTTACAGCAGCTGCAGCTGCCGTTTTGTAGACATCTTTCAGATGAGAGTACACAGCGAGGTCTAGTCTAGGCACGCGCGCATTCTAACGCACAGACTTTTAAAGATCCTGACGCTCATGTCCTCTACGGGTGATTGCCAGCTGCGCCAATCCCCCCAGCGAGCACTAGGTCCTGTCTACTCCATCCTGAGTCACCCCCGGATGGTGGTCTGTGGTTTGGAGCAACAGCCTCAGTCGGCGTGAATTAAATATCCTGTTAAATTGCTAGCGCCTTCAGCAACACTTGAGCTGAAAAAAGCGCTGTGAAAAAAAAAGTTGTAATCATTGTCGGCTAAGACGGCATTAAAGAGAAAATTGTAGTCTATTTCCTTATGATATTTTATGTGCAGGACAAGAATATCCCTAACATTTCTTATCCTCGTTCAGTTCAACGTACAATTGAGTGCTAATTGTAGTCAGCTTCACTTCCTCCCAGAACATCGCAGCACAACGGTCTAATAGCAGGCTGCTGTGATGTTTGTGGTAATTGTACATTTCATCATTCATTAAATTGATCCATCCAATTATATGATTCCTATCCCATCCTATCCTATCCCGTAACTCCAAAGTCGTTGAGGCACCACAGATGATCGTTTAACTAGCGTACTCCATCTTTCTCTGTCCTCAGCAACCCTCATGGCTTCGTTCAGTGTCAAGCCAGTCCATTCTCGAATGTTGTCCTCCCACCTCTTTTTCTGTCTCCCTCTTCTTCTGCCTCCTTGTACCGTGGCTTGCAGGATGGTCTTTGCAAAGCCTGATGCTCTGGTGACGTAGCCAAACCATCGGAGTTTCCGTTTCTTCCCCACTGTGAGCAGGTCATCGTGTTGTCCACGGGCTTGTGTGAGGGTCCATCGGACTTCGTCGTTGGTGATGTGCTGAATATAGGAAATGCCCAGAAGTCTTCTGTAGCACCTCATCTTCATGCTTTATATTCTTTGTTGTAGGTCTGCTGTGAGGGTCCATGTTTCGCAAGCGTATAGGAAGATAGAGATGACAAGGGAGCGCAGCAGCCTTACATTGGCGTGTAGGCCGTCGATCTTTTTCAGTGCCTGGCACTTCAACTTGGAACTCTCTTCCCCTCTCTCTTCGCAGATACTTTCAAATCCAACTTGAAAACTCATCTCTTCCTTAAATGTTTCTGATCTTGCCTCCCACCATCATCGTCGTCATTCATCCATTTGTTTTCTTTTGTTTTTTGTTTTGATTCAGACCACCGCCACCGCCACCACCCACCCCATCACCCTTCCTTAGCTCTCCCTTCTTCCCTCCCTCCCTCGTCTCTTATTCGCTAGCAAGTGTCTGATTTTATTTTGTATGAAGCCGGATGTCTAGAATGAATGCGTGAGTACTGCGCTTTGAACCGATATTGTTTGTTGGGAAAAAACGCTATATAAATATCCTTATTATTAATTATTATTAGACTGATGGTCCTGTCTTTCCAAATGGACTTCAACCTTCTCTGAGCAGCAGTTGTTTGTGCGATCCTGGAGAGGACTTCCTGTCGGGACCCATTGTCTGATAAAATTGCACCTAGATATCTGACGATATGCACTGTGTTGAGGGACTGACCTTGGACTTTGATGTCCGTGTTGATGCCATCGGTGTTTTTGGTCATCATTTTGGTATTCTCTGCACTTATTTCCATTCCATAGCCTATGTACCAGCTGTTCAAGTTCTTGTTCCTCTCCAGCCAATCTATCAATGTCATCCACAAAACGGAGGATAGAGATTGCTCTTTGCACTATGCTGCCTGTGCCTTATTGATCGGCAAGGACATCTGCTATGATGCGCTCCAGGAAGATGTTGAAGAGTGTTGGAGAGAGTAGGCATACTTGACCCACGCCGATTGTTGTTCTGAACCAGTTCCCGATGGAGCTGTTATGGATGACTGCACTGGTAGCCTTATTATACAGGCTTTTGATAACTTCAATAATGTTATGTCTGATTTTGCACACCCTCATGGTTGCCCACAGAGCGGCATGCCAGACTCGGTCAAACCCTTTCTTGAAGTCTACAAACACATTATATAGATGTTATTGGTGCTGTGGGTATTTTCGCAGATTATTCTGAGGTTGAAAATCTGTTCATTGGTACTTCGCCCTGCCATGAATCCTGCTTGTTCTTCAGCGGTGATTTGTTTAGCTTGTGGTTTCAACGTGTTGAGTATCATTTTCAGGAAGACTTTGCTGGGATGGCTGACGAGGCTTATTGTGCGGTAATTTTCACACTCTTGAAGGTTCCCCTTTTGGGAAGAGTGATGACAAGCGACTCGGTCCATGGTGATAGGCCACTCCCCACTCTGCCAGATCTTGTTACATATAATGATGAGGGTGTCTATCATCGCTTCTCCTCCTGCTTGAAGCAATTTTGCGGGTATGTTGTTCACTCCCGCTGACTTCCCCTTCTTCAGCGATTTCACTGCTGTCTCAACTTCTTCTCGGAGAATTGGGAGGATTTCTTCTTCTTCTATGTTCTTGGGACATGCTAGAACTGAGGGGTCTCCGTTTGGTGGGTGGTTGTAAAGGTCAAAGCAGTACTCTGTCCATCTATCCAAGATTTCTTGTTCTTCTGTAAGGCATATGCCAGACTTGCTTTGGATCGTGGAGACCTTGGGCTGTTTAACATTTGTCAGCCGCTTCACAGTCTGGTAGGCCTTCTTGCTGTTGTTCTTGTTCAAACTGTTCTCTATTTCTTGGCATTGATCTTCTATCCAGTTCTCTTTTGCTGTGCGCATGGCTTTTCAGATGTAATTGTTGATTATTCGGCAGGCATCAACTCCCTGTGAGGTGCCAGGTCCATCGTTTGGATTTTTTGTGGAGACCAAGCGTTTTTGCCAGTATCAGATTGTTGTATCTGGCAAACTTCAAGAGTCTCAGACCTATGTCGTTTGTCTCGTTGTTGCAGTTGGGTCCACATGTGTCTCCTCAGTTGTGGTATTTTGGTCAACCTTGGTATTTCAGTCACCTTGCACTATGACAATGTCCTTCTTCGACACTTGGTCAAGGACAGCCTACAGATGTTCATAGAAATCCTCGACTTCGCTGTCGTCATAGTCTGTTGTTGGCCTGGATGATGGTGAGGTTGAAAGGGGCTGCTCTCAGACTACTGGAGACTGGGCGGCAACCCATGACAGTGTCTAGAATGTCTTTGTGGACCAAAAAACAAACGCCCTGTTCGTGGCTGTCATCTCTCCCGCTGAAATAAAGCTTGTGGCCTTTGTCGGTTATTATTTCACCTAGGCCTTTCCAGCGCAATTCGCTGATACCTAAAATGTTCCTTCGATAGTGGTCCAGCTCGTGGGCAAGTTCTTCTAATTTTTCCTCCGTAGTTAGAGTCCCGAACTTCCAGGTTCCTATGACAATCGTGTCTCTCGTGCGAATCTTGTTAAGTCGTCCATCAGCAACACACTTATCACCTCCGTCCTGGTGGCCAACGGAAGGCGCGATCGATAAGCGAAGCTTTAAGTCCTATAATAACAATGTTAAGGACAGATTAAAAAGTGGTATAACCACTCGCTAGGTAAAAGCCAGAGCAGGTCTGGCAAGGGTGTGGTAGGTGGACGGTTCTTGGTGACCCGGGCGACGACCGATCCGGTATGGAGTGAGTGTTTCTTGGGCAAGAAAGACCTGGCGCGGCCCAATCTTCTCCACGCTGTTTGCCACAGCTGAAATTCACGAGTACAGTGTGGCTCGCCTTGGCCCCGAGCAAGTGGTCGTTGAATCTATAGCAAAGTGAGGTTCCTCAGTCCTGGCCGGTGACTTCTGTATAGAAGACTTTCGCCCAGTGTTGCCGTGCTAACATCATCCCTGTTAATCGCGTCTTACGACACGCTGGGAAACGTTGGGTCTATTCGATTCTGTTCATTGCCCGAATCCACAGGGATATATGTGATAATATTCTAAAATGTTTTTGGTATCATTTTCTTCCACTGTTTTATTTTTCAGGAATATACTTTGACTCTCCGTTGTAAATCTTTTTTTTTTACCTTGTCCCTGAAACGATTGTGGTAGTCCTGGATAGACGTACTGACTTGTAGTTCGGGGTGAGGATAGTCACGGTACATGTTGATGTTGGTCACGGTGAAGTAACCGTCTAGTACCTGACAGACACGGACAAACAGTTGGCTAGTCAAGCAGCATTCGGTTCGTAGTTGAGCAACAGTGGTGTGGTCAAGCAACGGTCAGTTGTCTAGTAAAACAGCCGTCAATTGTCTAGTCAGCAGTCATTTGTGTACTCGACCAGTCACATGTTTGGGAAAGCAATAGCACGTACTCAGTTGTCTAGTCACATAGTAGTCAGTTGTCTAGTCACATAGCAGCCAGTTGTCTAGTCACATAGTAGTCAGTTGTCTAGTCACATAGCAGTCAGTTGTCTAGTTACACAGTAGCCAGTTGTCTAGTCACATTGCAGTCAGTTGTTTAGTTACACAGTAGCCAGTTGTCTAGTCACATAGTAGCCAGTTGTCTAGTCACATAGTAGTCAGTTGTCTAGTCACATAGTAGTCAGTTGTCTAGTCACATTGCAGTCAGTTGTCTAGTTACACAGTAGCCAGTTGTCTAGTCACATAGTAGCCAGTTGTCTAGTCACATAGTAGTCAGTTGTCTAGTCACATAGTAGCCAGTTGTCTAGTCACATTGCAGTCAGTTGTTTAGTTACACAGTAGTCAGTTGTCTAGTCACATAGTAGCCAGTTGTCTAGTCACATAGTAGTCAGTTGTCTAGTCACATAGCAGTCAGTTGTCTAGTTACACAGTAGCCAGTTGTCTAGTCACATTGCAGTCAGTTGTTTATTCAAGGCGTTGTCTAGCCAAACAGCAATCTGTTGTCTAGCCAAACAGCAATCTGTTGTTTAGTCAAACAGCAGTCTGTTGTTTAGTCAAACAGCAGTCTGTTGTTTAGTCAAACAGCAGTCTGTTGTTTAGTCAAACAGCAGTCTATTGTCAGTTGTGTACTAAAGCAGCCAGTGGGCCAGTAAAACAGTCAGTAAAATAGTCAAGCAACAGTCAGATGTCTAGTCAAGCAAGCAATTGTCTAGTCCAACAGCAGTCAGCTGTGTACTCATTAGTCAGTTGCATAGTCAATCAGCAGTCAGTTGTCTAGTCACACAGCAGTCAGTTGTCTACCCAAACGCTAAGTCGTCTAGCAGTCAGTTGGCTAGCGACAGAGCAATCAGTTAGTTAGTCACACAGCAGTCAATTGGCTAGTCACAAAGCCAACAATTAACTAGTCATACAGCAGTCAGTTGAATAGTCTGGCGACTGCAATGTGGAACAGTTATGACGATCTTTACTTACCATTATTTTCCCTTTGAAAGCTGACCGTGTCTGGTCGAGCGCGATTGGTTGTTCAAGTTTTCACGCTAACCCTAACCCTAACCCTAACCCAAACCCTAACCCTTAACCTAGCCCAAAGCCTAATACAGCCCTAACCTTAACGGAACACTATTTTGACGTCAAAATAACGGGGCCGTCAAAAGAAAGTACGTAGAGTTTCAAGTGTATGTCAGGGTAACGTCGTTTCTACCTAGCCACCCACACACCCACACCCACACACACACACCCACACACACACACACACATGCATACATAAACACATACCCTTCCCCCCACCAAAACACGCACACATGCACACACACATGCACACACACATGAACACACGCACACTGTGAAAAATATGAAAGTTGTGATAGTAGGCCTACTACATAAAAGTATGATCAAAAATAGTTCAGGCCAGAACTAGATCTGACGGTTGCGCATTTGTTCCCGATGTAGGACAACTAAGGGAAGTCATTCTGAAATAACAAATACAGAATTCTGGATTCTTAGTGTCGCTTACGTATCATTACACACACACACAATCACACACACAAAAACACCCCCCCCCCCCCACACACACACACACATAAACACCATTAGTATCCTGGCCCTTTTAAAAGATGGAACAGCAACTTTGAAAAGAAGACTATAAGTTGTCTTATAGAAATGGCAGGTATGAGTATCTGTACTTGTAAGCTTACACAGGTACGCCTACTCCCTAACTATACCTACTTCCAGTAACTGCGTTCTTGTACAGTTGACGACATTTTCCGTCTCGTACCACTTGAGGTCGTAGAATCCAGGTAAGATCCAGACTATCCGAGGCCCATAGAAACCTCTATGGTAGGCCTGCGACCATCCAGAAATAGAGCCGAAATCACTTGAATATATATATATATATATATATATATATATATATATATATATATATATATATATATATATATATATATATATATATATATATATATATATATATATATATATATATATATATATATATATATATATATATATATATATATATATTTTAAATACGACGTTGCACACTGGTAGGAGGTAATAATAACAACAACAACAATAATAATAATAATAATAATAATAATAATAATAATAATAATAATAATAATAATAATAATAATAGTAATAATAATAATAATAATAATAATAATAATAATAATAATAATAATAATAATAATAATAATAATTAATACAGGATGCTAGCACGTGGTTTTTCTTCATTTAAACTCAAAACGCGGCGATCTGAAAAGCTCGCTATTACACAAGGCTGAAGAGAAATACATTTTTATTTTTAAAAATTTAGACTGACTGCATCCAATACCATGCATTATTGAAGATAGAAGGAAACTGGAGTACACGGAAAAAACCCTTGGTGTTATTCTTAACGTTTGGTATAGGGTACTACTGCTACTATTACGTATTATTACTACTACTATTACTACTACAACAACTACTACTACTACTACTACTACTACTACTACTACTACTACTACTACTACTACTACTACACCCGATGCTCATCTATTCAGACTCCTTTTAGGAGTCTGACAGAGCCTAGGCCAGGAGAGGTTTAACCACTCATGGCAGCAACTGGCACACTCTGCTAGATACCTTAAAGGAGGAGTAGTAGTAGTTGTAGCTACTTCCTACACGCTTCAAGCGCTATAGTGACGGGAAAAGCGCAATTTCACTGTAAATATATACAGAATGTTGCTCTACAATATTCCGCTCTTTCCGTCTCAAAAACCCAATTGCCTTCTTGGATTCTTAAATTGCATGAAACCAAGTGAGGACACTATCCGGCGTCAACAAACGGTTCAAAAATATTCTCAAACGGTTCGTAAAAGACAGTTGACCTAGAAACTAATACAGTTTGACCTAATTCGTCCCCTAGAGGAGACGAAACTTACATGTTTCTATTTTCATGAGTTCACTGCAGTGAAATTGCGCTTTTCTCGTGACTATAGAGCTTCAAGCGTATACAAAGCAGTGCTCACTACTACTACTACTACTACTACTACTACTACTACTACTACTACTACTACTACTACTACTACTACTACCCCTTTAAGGTATCTAGCAGAGTGTGCCAGTTGCTGCCATGACTGGTTAAACCTCTCCTGGCCTAGGCTCTGTCAGACTCCTTCAAGGAGTCTGAATAGATGAGCATCGGGTGTGAGCATCGGGTGACTACTACTACTACTACTACTACTACTACTACTACTACTACTACTACTACTACTACTACTACTACTACTACTACTACAACTACTACCACCACTACTACTACTGCTACACACATACAAACCTTCAAATTGTCACTACATTTGCTGTGCCTCATAAACCAGGAGCATTATAATGATAGGTAAAGGCTGTCCTGTTCCATGTACCAATTTGCTATCAAGGATCCGTTACAGGCATCCAACTTGAGTCATGCCCCTGTGCCTTAACCTTATTATTTAGGTCGAGATCTATTGGATGACATTTAAATACCACTTGTTCAATTTTCACACATGAAGAATGAATTATAATTTCTTTATTTAATTTATTGTTTAATTAGGTTGAGCTTTGTTTCATTTTAGATAAGGTGTTTTATGTAATCTAATTATTTATTTATTTTATTGATTTGTTCATTTAATTTAACGTCTATTCATATTTGTGATATTATACAGCATATTACATTATATATAAATTAAACAAAAATTAAGAGAACTAATATCAAATTAATTAACTGAACGTTTTATAAAATAATTTGTAGATTTTTTTTAAATCTAATTCTTTATATATTTATTTTATTCATTCATTTATTTAATTTAACGTCTACCCATATTTGTGACACTAGGCAGCACCATATCCTATCCTATCCTATCCCGTAACTCTGAGGTCGTTGGGGCACCACAGATGATCGTTTAACCAGCATACCCCATCTTTCTCTGTCCTCAGCAACCCTGATGGCTTCGCTCAATGTCAAGCCAGTCCATTCTCGAATGTTGTCCTCCCACCTCTTTTTCGGTCTCCATCTTCTTCTACCTCCTTGCACTGTGCCTTGCAGGATGGTCTTTGCAAGGCCTGATGATCTGGTGACGTGGCCATGCCATCGGAGTTTCCGTTTTTTCACCACTGTGAGCAAGTCATCGTGTTGTCCAATGGCTTGCGTGATGGTCTTTCGGACTTCGTCGTTGTTGATGTGCTGGGTATAGGAAATGCCCAGAAGTCTTCTGTAGAACCTCATCTCCATGCTTTGTATTCTTCGTTGTAGATCTGCTGTGAGGGTCCATGTTTCGCAAGCGTATAGGAATATGGAGATGACAAGGGAGCGCAGCAGCCTTACCTTGGAATGTAGACTGGTGGTCTTGTCTTTCCAAATGGGCTTCAACCTTGCCAGGGCAGCAGTTGTTTGTACGATCCTGGAGAGGACTTCCTGTCGGGACCCATTGTCTGATACAATGGCTCCTAAATATTTGAAGCTATGTACTGTGTTGAGTGATTGTTGATTGTTGAGCATATTAAATTTTATACAAATTAAACAAAAATTTGGAGAACTAATGTGAAATTATTAAAATGAACATTTTATAACAATAATTTGTATAATAACATTATAATGAAGACCGCTTGAGTTACTTTAAATCTTATCTTCCTATTTTTGTTAGTAATATACATGCATACATATATACATACTCTATGAATGAATAATTACAGATTATATGGTATTAGTAAAGGTCGGTTTGCTTTTTAAACAAACAAACCAACCAACCAACAACGCATTTAAGGTTACAGAAACAATAATGAACATAGGAATAAAAAATATTAATAAGTTCAATTAGTCAATAATTTGAATGAATATTTGAATGAATGTTGAATGAATAAATGAATGAATCAATCAATTAATATAGGAAGAAAACAAAGTTATTTACTTCACATATGACTGTCTGTGCCTCCCTTTCGTAGGAAGAAATGAATATGATGCGTGCGCCATTTTCCTGTTATGAAGAAACAAAACAAAACAACAACAAACATTCGTCACTTTATATTAGACAGAAAGAAAAAAGCATGATTGTCAATTGTATGACGTCAAATATAGATTTGCTTAAAAAGGACAATTTTTAATATGTCAATTACAAAAAGGCATAAGTTATAATGAAGATGTCATTTACAAGATGGTATCATTTAAATGTTTACCATTTATCATTGAAAATAAATTTATAAAATATGCTGATTATTTAAAACGATCCATAGAGTTCAAATTTAAGTTTTAACAGAGGTTTCATCATAACAGCTTATGCTCGAAGAATTAGGTTAAATAGTTGTATTTATCATTACATTTTTTTCTCTCATAGATTGACCTGTAAGTACTTCGCAATTAATACATATTAAAATACATTCTCCGCAATTATTGAAATAAGAATATATGTTGTCATATTGCTTTCTACCTAAAGCAATAATCAATCAATCAATCAATCAATATTGCTTTCTTATTCATTCATACATCAAAATCAAGCAATAACAATAGATTTCTTTTATATAATTATGCCGTTATATTAATTTTTGTTCATATTAACTCCTTTATTTTAATTTTAAGTTAATTTGTTTCTAATTTAATATGTTGTCTAATATCACAGATGTTAATAGACGTTAAATTAAATAAATAAAATAAAGAAATAAAGAAAAAAGAAAAAAGAAATGAGAACCCCTACTATCTGAACCCCCCTCTCTTACCCCCGCTGCTCCATCACCTTCCTAAACCCCATCTCTCCTCATCCTTCGGCTCAAAAGCTATCCAAGGCGCTGGCCGCTAACGGATCGGGCTCAAGCCGCCCGAGGCGCCCACATTTGCAGCCTTTAAGCGCGCAAGTCCTCTGACGCCCCAGAATATGACGGCCTACTAGCGCCAAAACCGAGAGTTACCAGTACAGTAGAACCTCCAGTATAAGACCGTCCAAAATCTGAGAAAAAACGGTCTTATAATAGAGGTGGTCTTATACCGGAAATAGAGGAGAGAGAGAGGGGAAGGCGAGGGGGAGAGGGGGGGGGTGTCAGGGTCAAAGGGGTATGTAGTCATAATTTTTTATCCTTTATGATAAGTTGAATTTGGGTCTTCCCAACGTCTGACCTTCTAGCAATAGACAAACAACTCTCCCCCTTTTCACTTCTTTCAATCACTTTCATTCTCTCTGCTAAAGTCAAATCTTTCCTCTTTCCCGACGCCATTTTGACAAGCCAGTGTAGGCGAGTAATGTCCCTTACTTGCGAACCGGAAATAGCAGACAACAACAGACGTACACTAACATGAGAGAAAAAACGAAAGGTCCTGCCAATAAATTAACTGATATCTCTTTTAAATTGTCTAAGACGGTCGTATAAAGGGCTTGAGACACGGTCGCTGGTCGCATAAACGAGGTTGTCGCATACCAGAGGTCATTTATTATTAAAAGTGAATCTGTCAGACGTTTTCAGGTCACATAACCGAGGGAGTCGTATACAAGTCGAGAGCCCGAAACCGGAAATTCCACTGTATCACGAGATAATTGAAATTAACACGTGGTCTGTGTAAATACCGGTAATCCACAGTGTTAATTAATAATTATCAGTATTTGCCACACCTTCTTAGCTCCAAAACCTGATAATTACAAGTACCATGAAATGATTACAAATATCATGTATAAATTACACATATCATGGGAAATTTACATAATTATATTAAGGAGACAATTACAATTATTATTGAAAAATTACAAATATCTTCGCGTGATCAATGACGGCCTAATACCGCCAAAATCTGATAATTACAAATATCGTGGGATAATTACCATTATCACTGATACCTGTAAATGCAGGTTTTGGCGCTAGTAAGTCGCCTTAGCCAGAATTAAGATGATCACATAAAAATTGTAATTATCAAGCGAAATTTGTAATTATAATGTGATAATGACATTTTTCGGTTTGGGCGCATTTCAAGGCGGATTGCTAGAGTCAAAACTGAAAATTAAACAATATGACGCGAAGATATTTGTATATTTTTTAAATTCCTACCGAAAAATCAACAATGACATCCGAGAAGGCATGCGCATGCAAAGGAGAACTGGATAGAAGATCAATGCCAGGAAATAGAGAACAGTCTGAACTAGAACAACAGCAAGAAGGCCTACCAAATTGTGAAGCGGTTGATAAGTGTTAATAAGCCCAAGGTCTCCACGATCCAAAGCAAGTCTGGCAACCTTACAGAAGACAAAAGAAGTCTTGGACAGATGGACAGAGTACTGCTCTGACCTTTACAACCATACACCAAACGGAGACCCGTCAGTTATAGCATGTCCCGAGAACAGAGAAGAGGAAGTGATCCTCCCAATTCTCCGAGAGGAAGTTGCAGTGCAATTGCTGAAGAAAGGGAGGTCAGCGGGAGTGGACAACATACCCGTGGAACTGCTTCAAGCAGGAGGAGAATCGATGATTGACGCCCTCACCATTGTCTGTAACAAGATCACGGCAGATTGGGGAGTGGCCTACACCATGGACCCAGTTGCTTGTCATCACTCTTCTCAAAAAAGGTAACCTTGAAGAGTGTGAAAATTGCCGCACCATCAGCCTCATCAGCCATCCCAGCAAGGTCCTCCTAAAAATAATACTCAACAGGTTGAAACCCAAAAATGAACAAATCATAGCTGAAGAACAAGCAGGATTCAGGGCAGAGCGAAGTACCACTGAACAGATTTTCAACCTCAGAATAATCTGCGAGAAATACCTACAGCACCAACAACATCTATATCATGTGTTCGTAGACTTCAAGAAGGCGTTTGACCAAGTCTGGCATGCAGTTCTGTGGGCAACCATGAGAGTGTACAACATCAGCCCTAAAATTATTGAAGTCATCTAGAGCTTGTATGACAAGGCTACCAGTGCAGTCCTCAATAACAGCGCCATCGGAAACTGGTTCAGAACAACAATTGGTGTGCGTCAAGGATGCATACTCTCTCCAACACTCTTCAACATCTCCCTAAAGCGCATCATGTCAGATGCCCTTGCAGATTACGAAGGCACGGTTAGCATAGGGGGTAGAGCAATCTCCAACCTTCGATTTTCGGATGACATTGACAGGAAGAGGAACAAGAACTTGAACAGCTGGTACAGAGGCTTGACACCACCTCCAGAGCCTATGGAGTGGAAATAAATGCAGAGAAGACCAAAATGATGACCAACAACACCAATGACATCAATACGGACATCAAGGTCCATGGCCAATCCCTCAACACAGTGCATAGCTTGAAATATTTAGGAGCCATTATATCAGACAATGGGTCCCGACAAGAAGTCCTCTCCAGGATAGCACAAACAACTGCTGCCTTGGCAAGGTTGAAGCCCATTTGGAAAGACAGGACCATCAGTCTACATTCCAAAGTAAGACTGCTGCGCTCCCTTGTCATCTCCATCTTCCTATACGCTTGCGAAACATGGACCCTCACAGCAGATCTACAACGAAGAATACAAAGCATGGAGATGAGTTGCTACAGAAGACTTCTGGGCAATTCCTATACCCAGCACATCACCAATGACGAAGTCCGACAGACCATCACACAAGCCATTGGACAACACGATGACCTGCTCACAGTGGTGAAGAAGCGAACACTCCGATGGTATGGCTACGTCACTAGGAATTAAGAAAAGGAATTGAAGATTGTTATCAGAAAGGGAAAGGAAATGTATAAGAGGAGGATTGAGAAACTTTTTGAAACGAACAATATGAAGCGTGTGTGGGAAGGTATGAATCTGATGAGTGGGTGTACAAAAAAGAAGGGTAATCATATATTTACAGACACTGTTGATTACGCTAATGATTTAAATAAGTTTTATGCTAGGTTTGACTGTCATGATTTTCAGAGTGAGAGGAATGAGAAGAAAAGAGTGTTGGAGGAAACAAGAGATATGAATGAAAGGATTGTAGTGGAGGAGGGGGAAGTACTTAGGACATTGAGAAAAACAAACCCAAACAAGGCGCCTGGACCAGATGGTATTAGACCAAGTGTTTTAAAGTATTGTGCTGAACAACTGTATCAGATTCTGTGTATTATATTTAATCTGTCTCTTGTTGATTGTCAAGTTCCTCAGTCGTGGAAAACTTCTTGCATTGTTCCTGTGCCAAAAAAACCGTCCGTCCAGACCATGAATGACCTCCGTCCTGTCGCATTGACATCCTGTATTATGAAGGTGTTTGAAAAATGTGTTTTGCTTCATTTTAATGATCTTGTTTCTGATTTTATGGATCCGTTGCAGTTTGCCTATAGGAAAAACAGAGGTGTTGATGATGCTATTTTGCATGTTTTAAATAGTGTTTATTCTCACCTGGATAAGACTGGTACCAGTATACGTATTATGTTTTATGATTTTTCCAGTGCTTTTAATACTATACAACCTCATATACTTGTTGATAAACTGACGTCCATGAAGGTTTTCCCGTCCACCATCCTCTGGATTCTGGACTATCTCACATGTCGTCCACAGTTTGTAAGATTGACCTCGGGTCTTACCTCAAACTCGATTTTAACAAATACTGGAGCTCCTCAGGGCACTGTTTTGTCACCGTTTCTCGTTTCTGTGTACACCTCTGACTGTAGATCTACGCATGACGACTGTATCGTGGACAAGTATGCTGACGACATTGCACAGACTGGGCAGATTACAGGTGACGATGACGCAAACTACAGACAGGAAATCAACGACCTGGTCGACTGGTGCGACATTAACTTTTTGGAATTAAATGTGGACAAAACTAGAGAGTTGATAATTGATTTTAGGAAAAGTATTTGTGAACCTGATTCTGTTATTCCTATCCCTATCCTATCCTGTCCCATAACCCGAAGGTCGTAGGGGCACCACAGATGATCGCTTAACCAGCATACTCCATCTTTCTCTGTCCTCAGCAGCCCTCATGGCTTCGCTCAGTGTCAAACCAGTCCATTCTCGAATGTTGTCCTCCCACCTCTTTTTCGGTCTCCCCCTTCTTCTACCTCCTTGCACTGTGCCTTGCAGAATGGTCTTTGCAAGGCCTGATGATCTGGTGACGTGGCCATACCATCGGAGTTTCCGTTTCTTCACCACTGTGAGCAGGTCATCGTGTTGTCCAATGGCTTGTGTGATGGTCTGTCGGACTTCAACGTTGGTGATGTGTTGGGTATAGGAAATGCACAGAAGTCTTCTGTAGCACCTCATCTCCATGCTTTGTATTCTTCGTTGGAGATCTGCTGTGAGGGTCCATGCTTCGCAAGCATATAGGAAGATGGAGATGACCAGAGAGCGCAGCAGTCTTACTTTGGAATGTAGACTGATGGTTCTGTCTTTCCAAATGGGCTTCAACCTTGTCAGGGCAGCAGTTGTTTGTGCGATCCTGGAGAGGACTTCCTGTCGAGACCCATTGTCTGACACAATGGCTCCTAAATATTTGAAGCTGTGCACTGTGTTGAGGGATTGGCCTTGTACTTTGATGTCCGTGTTGATGCCATTGGTGTTGTTGGTCATCATTTTGGTCTTCTCTGCACTTATTTCCATTCCATAAGCTCTGGAGGTGGTGTCAAGCCTCTGTACAAGCTGTTCAAGTTCTTGTTCCTCTCCAGCCAATCCATCAATATCATCCGCAAAACGAAGATTGGAGATTGCTCTGCCCCCTATGCTGACTGTGCCTTCGTGATCTGCAAGAGCATCTGACATGATGCGCTCTAGGAAGATGTTGAAGAGTGTTGGGGAGAGTAGGCATCCTTGACGCACACCGATTGTTGTTCTGAACCAGTTCCCGATGACGCTGTTATGGAGGACTGCACTGGTAGCCTTGTCATACAGGCTTTTGATGACTTCTATAATTTTAGGGCTGATGTTGTACACTTTCATGGTTGCCCATAGAGCTGCATGCCAGACTCGGTCAAATGCCTTCTTGAAGTCTATGAACACATGATATAGATGTTGTTGGTGCTGTAGGTATTTCTCACAGATTATTCTGAGGTTGAAAATCTGTTCAGTGGTACTTCGCCCTGCCATGAATCCTGCTTGTTCTTCAGCTATGATTTGTTCAGCTTGTGGTTTCAACCTGTTGAGTATTATTTTCAGGAGGACCTTGCTGGGATGGCTGATGAGGCTGATGGTGCGGTAATTTTCACACTCCTGAAGGTTACCTTTTTTGGGAAGAGTGATGACAAGCGACTGGGTCCATGGTGTAGGCCATTCCCCACTCTGCCAGATCTTGTTACAGATAATGGTGAGAGCATCAGTCATCGCTTCTCCTCCTGCTTGTAGCAGTTCCGCTGGTATGTTGTCCACTCCCGCTGACTTCCCTTTCTTCAGCGATTGCACTGCTGCCTCAACTTCTTCCCGGAGAATTGGGAGGATTTCTTCTTCTTCTCTGCTCTCGGGACATGCTAGAACTGATGGGTCTCCATTTGGTGTATGGTTGTAAAGGTCAGAGCAGTACTCTGTCCATCTGTCCAAGACTTCTTGTTCTTCTGTAAGGCGAATGCCAGACTTGCTTTGGATAGTGGAGACTTTGGGCTGTTTAACACTTGTCAGCCGCTTCACAGTCTGGTAGGCCTTCTTGCTGTTGTTCTTGTTCAGATTGTTCTCTATTTCCTGGCATTGATCTTCTATCCAGTTCTCCTTTGCTGTGCGCATGCCTTTTCGGATCTCATTGTTGATTTTTCGGTAGACATCAGCTCCCTGTGAGGTGTTCTTTTTCTTTTTTAACTCTCTTCGTTTATCACACAGATCCAAAAGTTCAGGTGTGATCCACGGCTTCTTCTTTGGTCGGTGCTTGCCAAGGATCTCAGTGGCGGCATCTGTTACAGCTGAGTTGAAGGTATTGGTCATGGTGTTGACATCTACTTCGCCTGCCCCAAAAATAAGCAGTGGTGCAAATTTCCCTCCAATTGTGGCCTGAAATATTTTTGCCACCTCCGGGTCTTGCAGTTTGTCCAGGTCGAACTTCAGCCTAGTGCACTTTGCTGTATTTACTCTCTTCAAATGGAGCCGGAAAGACATCATCACGAGATCGTGGTCACTTCCAATGTCTGCTCCTGGAAAAGTGCGTGTCCTGCCAATGTTGATGCTTGATCTGAAGCGTTTCTTGACCATGATGTAGTCGATCTGGTTGTGATGTTCCCCGCCGGGACTGTGCCATGTCCATCGTCTGGATTTTTTGTGGAGACCAAGCGTGTTTGCCAGTACCAGATTGTTGTATCTGGCAAACTCCAATAGCCTCAAACCCCTGTCATTTGTCTCGTTGTTGCAGTGGGGTCCGCATGTGTCTCCCCAGTTGTGGTGCGCATCTTGGCCAACCTTGGCATTCCAGTCGCCTTGCACTATGACTATGTCCTTCTTCGGCACTTGGTCAAGGGCCGCCTGTATATTTTCATAAAAATCCTCCACTTCGCTGTCTTCATAGTCTGATGTTGGAGCATAGGCCTGGATGATGGTAATGTTGAAAGGGGTTGCTCTCAGACGGATGGTAATGAGTCTACTGGAGACTGGGCGGCAACCCATGACAGTGGCTAGAATGTTCTTGTGGACCAAGAATCCAACGCCGTGTTCGTGCCTGTCATCTCTACCGCTGAAATAGAGCTTGTGGCCTTTGTCAGTCGTTGTTTCACCTAGGCCTTTCCAGCGCAGTTCGCTGATACCTAGAACGTTCCATCGATAGTGGTCCAGCTCGTGGGCCAGTTCTTCTAATTTTCCTTCCGCAGATAGGGTCCTGACATTCCAGGTTCCTATGACGATGTTGTTTCTCGTGCGGATCTTGCTAATTGCGTGTGTTGATTTTCTTAACAATACTTTCAGTGTTTTGTCTCCCAGAGAGAGAATTATCTAAGACTACGCCTAAATACTTAAAATATTCCACACGTTCTACTACTTTTCCCTTAATAATAACAGAATCTTGCTAATTTGTAAGATTCTGTTATTATTAAGGGAAA